>OMNZ01115243.1:13996-42824 GCA_900303255.1 Lesueurigobius sanzi
ACAAAAAACAGTAAGTAAATTGGTACATTCAAGTAAATTGGCACAAAAAAACAATTTCCAAACAAATTATGCCACAATTTGGCTTTTTTAGTGGTAAATATTATTTATTTCTCAAAAATATATACTAATGTGGTTTGGGATATGCTGTAACAACAACAAACACCATTTTATAAATCCTTAAATAAAAAACAGATGACAGATGCTTCAGCACCCCACAACAACTCGGGACCGCTATGGGGGGATCGGGACCGCTATGGGGGTCGTGAGATAATTGCAGGGCGTCGCCAGATCATATTGAAGGCATATTTTCTATGTGGTTTGAATGGAAACTGTGTGCTGTGGGGGTCGCAGAACACCAGCAGTTGTCATATTGGGGGTCGCCACTAAAAACAGTTGAGAACCACTCGAGGGGAAAAGGTTGCTTAGTTCCCCTGTGAATTATCCTGCACCTTACTAAATATACACATGCAGTATGTTGAATCATGTTGGTCCTGCTCAGCTGCGGTCATCACAGGTCTCTTACCTCTCAGGCGGGACCATAAATGGGATCTGATTTTGGTTTACCGTGCACTGTAGAAACGGGACAGTTCTTGACCTGCTCTTCTCACCCACAGGCCCATGATGGTTATAACTCAGAAGATCACCAGCATGGTCTTTGAAATTCATGATGGTAAGCTGGATGCGTGTTCTGATGTACTGTACCTGCAGTGTGAAAATTGAAAAGAATTGAAGATGACCCTGTTCTCTAAGGTTAACAACACAGCCCTGACAATGTAACGTGAACCAACATTAACTTGCTGCTATTATGTAACTAAGTACACAAAGGTGTGCAACAGTGACTTTACGCTGCCCAGGGGCTAGAAGAAACCTACACACTCCTCTGTTGCTAGCTGCATCAAACAATGATCGCACGATAGAGTTTCAATGCATTTCATAGCAAAGAGAAGTGCATGTTTGTGACCCTTTTAGAGAAATATCTGAGTGATATTCTCCAGATTGAGGCAGCATTGGTTACTGGGAAATTTGTCTTCTTATATCGTTAAAATATGAGTGTTGCCATTAAGCTAGCTAGCTAGCTAAACTCACAGGAGCCGAGTGCACCAGCTGGTCGTAACTCTACACCTAAAATCTGAAATCTTAAGAGCTATGACCACTCAGGTTTGCCATACACCCAGGCATAACTTTCTTCAGTCTGGGCTCGATGTGAGTCCCATATTTAACATGAAATGTGTAGGCAACAGGGCTGTGATCGGCTCATGCTCTGCGGGCAGTGACTGAGCCGAGGAGGCAGCCTCTGGCCGTGGGAGACAGAATCAGTGCGATTGTGCTTTCCGCTGATGTCCCATGTGCTCCCAGTGCTGCCTGGTAGAACAGCCACTCCCCCGTTGTCTTGTTTGTCTTTAACAAAACCATTGTATGTCTAATAACGGTTGCTAGGATGTATGATTGGACAATGACCTTTTTGGGGCAAGGTTCAGGGGAAAAGGTCAATAACAATTCTCAATATAATACTGAATCGATCAATATGCTCTCTTCAATTTAATACGCAAATATGTTCAATATTTATATTAGAACTTGTATTTCTTGTTCATCACATTAAATGTGTTGAATCAACTCAAAATAAGATATGATAAGACTTTGTGACCTTCATATCGAAATCTATATGTTCATATAATGTTGCGTCCCTAGTAATTAGTACAATGCATGAACTCACCATCGATGTAATATATAACAGAGGTTCAGTTGAATATTTTCTGTTGTAGGTTTGACGAAGCGCGAGTCGCAGCTGAGCCCCAGTCAGAAGTACCTCGCTATCAGGTATGTGGCTCAGGTATGTTTGTACTACTGTGGGGAAGGATTATGAATCAAAACACACTGACTGTACTGTAGTGTTCTATGAACACCTGTATGTGCCTGATAATTAAGACCATGTGCTGTGAATTAGCATTAATTACATGTAGGTTAATCAAGGAAACTGGATGTGATTGTGTTTGTGACAGCTGTAAATTATGCTATGAAACTACTTATTAAAGTGCATAGTGTAAAAAGGGAGCTCTGCACACCTCAGTGGGCTTCAGGAGCGTAAGAGACGAGGATGCTCTCTCACTCATTTATTGCAACGTTTCGGTCACACTGATCTTCATTTGGTCACACTGACCTTCAAGCCTGATGAAGGTCAGTGTGACCGAAACGTTGTAATAAATGCCATAGAGAGTGGGACGGTGTGCGGGATCTTTTATTCTTACTTTTGAAGTGCATGGTGTAAAATTTACACTGTTAAACATTTCTTTGCTGTACATTTTTCTGCAGGAGGATGCCCAGTCTGCTGGAGTACCTGAGCTATAACTGTAACTTCATGGGCATTCTGGCAGGGCCCACTTGCTCTTATAATGACTACAAGGCTTTTATTGAAGGAACAAACTACCAGCCTCGGTATCAGGACAATGCCAATGGCAAAGAGAATGGCAAATGGAAGCAGAGTGAGCCCTCTCCTCAGGTATGATGACATACCAATCTTTGTGGTCACGCTAATTTAGAGAGATGAAAAATACACTGTAGAAAATTAACATGTCATCATTGTCAGTATGGATCCTGCAAAATTAATGAACAATTGAAATGGACTGTTTATTGTGCATCACTGTTCAGTATGGAAGCTTGTAGAGTTTGGCTACATAAAGCTATCTTCTCCTGTAGAGTGCGGTGGTGTCCAAGCTGTGCACGTGTGCGATCTCACTCGGCATCTACCTGTCGCTGTGTAAGGTGCTCCCAGTGGAACATGTCATTGATGATGAGTTCCTCTCTTCTGCACCAATACACACGCAGGTGGTCTACCTGTATCTGTCCATGCTGGCGCTCAGGCCCAAATACTACTTTGTGTGGACACTTGGTAAGTATCAGCTTGAGTTTTGTTAAAATATGTTGGGTCAGGGTTGGGATGGTGCCTGTTTCACTTCAGAACAAACAAGTACAAAATCAGGAGAACCTCAATTTGAAGCTTCATTATGTGTGTGTTTTTTTTAGGTATTTATGAATTAGTTGTTAACTGTTCAGTTTACATAAAGCTGTGAGCAGATGCAGACTGCTCACACAGGGTTTATGGCCTACTATAGTGATAAAGAGATGTCACAGATTGAGGGTAGCCCTTCTAGTCATTTTCTACCCTATAGTGCCACCTAGTGTTCGCTGGCCTGCAGTAGTTCCTGATCAAAGCATGACTGCTGCTACAGTCCCTAAAACATTTGCTCTTGTGCAGCTGATGCCATCAACAATGCAGCAGGATTTGGTTTTAATGGATATGACAAAGACGGCTCTCCGCGCTGGGACTTGATTTCCAACCTCAGAATTCTCGATATTGAGGTTTATCTCTTTACTTAATAAATGCAGTATACTGTATATAGCTGTCTTTTTAACACATTTCTAATTTTATCTGTTTAGTTTGCCACAAGTTTCAAATTATTCCTAGACAACTGGAACATCCAGACTTCTCTTTGGCTAAAAAGGTACAGTTATTTTCTTTGTATGAATTGATAGGTTTTACTTTCAGTGGTTTAATAATTTCATTGTGGATTTTTAGGGTCTGTTATGAGCGATGTCCAGTCAATCCTACAGCAGCCACATTCCTACTGTCAGCCTTGTGGCACGGAGTGTACCCGGGCTACTATATGACCTTTGTCACTGGAATAGTGGTGACAATGGCTGCACGTGCAGTAAGTACTCACATGGGCTCGGATTAGGATTGGGTCCATCTTGTTACATTATTGCTAAAATTTTAAAACATGAGAACATTAACAGGATTATGTACAAGTCAAGAGTGAGTGAGACTTACACAGTCCTCCTCACATTATACTGTTTAGTTTTTTATTTAATAATAATAATAATAATAATGCATTGGTTTTATATAGCGCTTTTCTCAACACTCAAAGGCGCTTTACATGACATTATTCATTCCATTCTTGTTGGTAGTAAGCTATTGTAGCCACAGCCGCCTAGGGGTAGACTGACGGAAGCGAGGCTGCCAATCTGCGCCATCGGTCCCTCCGACCACCACCAACACTCACTCACACACACTACATTCACACAGGCTTCCTGGCCTTTCCCCAGCAGTCTCCCATCCAAGTACTGAGGTCTGCCGGGATCGGGCATGGCAAAGGCGATGTGGCCCTATATATTTTTTTAATAGTGGCATGCAAGTTTGCCATGTACAGTATATACTTTTATACCTGTCAACCGTCTAATAAAATATCTTTATTTTTGATACATTCACTTTGAACTATCACTGTCAGTAAGAAGTTGTAAAGAGGCAACAAAAGTATGGGAATGAAAATAGTAAAAAGAAATCACTGCACTTGTTTTTGTAATGTGAAGCATTGCTGTTTAATCAATTCTTACTCTCCTTTGTCACTCCACTCAGAGATTGTGAAATCTCACAAAACATTTCACCGTACATAGTGTCCAACTTTTCAAACTGAGGATGTTAATTATTTCCTTAGTTCCTCAGTTCCATGTGATTTAACAGTTCTTTTTCTCCTTTTATTTTTTAGGTGCGACATAACATCAGACCATACTTCTTGGTTTCTGACACACATAAACAAGTGTACGATGTTATGACATGGGCTGCTACTCAAGTGGCCATCAGCTACACAGTGGTGCCATTTGTCCTCCTTGCTGTGGGACGCTCGCTCAAATTCTACAGGTATTAACCAAGCATATATCTCACTGCATGACTTGTTACTGTGTAAAGCAGAAAAACACCTCCAAAGACAAAATGGACCATCCATCCGTCTTGTTCCGCTTATCTGTTGCCGGGTCGCAGGGATCACTCTGCACCAGTCCCTTATGGCTCCTCCTGCAGGTGGTGGGTCCACGGGAGGACGGCCCCACGACGCTCCTTCACCTCTGGGCGACGCAACTGGCCTTGATGGTCTCTCCTGATAAGGGGATTATTCTGAACCGCTCTTGGTCTGACCCATCACTTAGGACCCATTTGCCATGGGACACCCTACCAGGAGCATAATGCTCCAGACAACAGAGCTCCTAGGTTAATTTCGGGCGCTCAAACCCCTCCACCACAATAAGGTGGCGGTTCGAGGAGGGGTCATTTGTCATGATATTTAATCTTTGATTATTAGAGGAAACAAATGTTGCCTTTACGGTTTTCTTAAAACCTAGACGATCTGTCCATACACTATGGGGCTATTGTATATGTTCTGCCTAAATAGCTGGTAGTCTTTATCTTAGAGTACAGTAGTAGCAGTCCAGATGGAGCGTGCACTCTCATTAGCAGCACTCTATTGTAACAGTAAAAGCTAACGAGGCACTTTAATGAGCCCAGGCCTGAGAGGACAGTCTTTACATCACTGGGCCGCTGACATAAAACCTCCCGACTACTGGACTGAGACCACTGTGTGAGGCCAGTTTGAGGAATTAATACTGTATTATGTTTAGTAAACTTCTACTTAGCTTTAAGCTGTGTTGATGTTTGTGCATCCAAAGTTACCTGAAGTATCATTTAGTTTCATTAGTATCATTGCTTGAGACATGGCAATTCAGGAAGTGCTCCTGCTCATATATTAAGCTGATACATCTCTGGACTCTTTCCCATCATATCAGACCTTAAACTGAATCCATTGTAAAACACCAATCTGTTAACATCATGTTGCTAAAGCTTTGCTGCTTCCAGACATTTCAACATGATTTGCTCCTCGCTGTTGTAAAATATTTATGTAAAAGTGTTCAAAAGTCAAAAAGGCATTATGTATCATGTTTAAAGGATTGCATTATGGAACTGATTGAAGTTTTGAACCCAAAAAACAAGGAGAAGTTTGAATTTTTACAGATTTATTCCCTAATAACTACTTAAAAAACAAAACAAAATGTACAGCACATCTTTGTAACTAATATATCATGAAAATAAAAATGCGTTTAAACCTGGCTCAAAAATATCAGCAATTTTGACAATTTTATGCCTTATTTGTACATGAAAATTTTCCTTATTCACCTGCAGAGTCTCGCCTTAAATATAGTAATTATAAACCACCTTTGATCTGGTTTGCCCGCAGGTCTTGGTACTTCTGCCTCCATCTCCTGTGTGTACTACTGGTCATGGCTCTTCCCGTGAAGAGGCGCCGGCTGCCCAAACAGCAGGACGACTCCCAGGCCGAGCACTGCATCACAGACAACAACTGCAACCAGAAAGACAAGAAGAACACATGAGACTGAGCGCGCGCACGTGGACGAGCGACGGGCTGTTTGCAAAAGAACCAAATACTGGAATAACACAAGAAGTCAATGTCCCGTCAGACCGTCCTGTAGCAAGGATTACAACTATTCCACTTTTTGATCCAGGATACAGGAAGTAGTGCAGTGAGCGCATTGTATAGAGTCAAAGACAAACTGAATCAACGTTGCCTTGAACCCTCTGTGTACTGGAAGCGAAAGGCGGTGGATACGGGCTTTGTGAAGGAGCGGGAAATGTTATCACGTTCAACAAACAACTCCTAATATCAGCTGCCAATTACAAACAGGCCTTACAATCCTTACAGCTTAGTTTAATTCTGTCTTTTTTAAAGTTTAACTGAAAATTAATTCATGTCGTATGTGTTTTGTATTTAGATGTTTGTGATGACACCACCTTTGAAATCCATTCTAATCGTTCATTTTTAACTAAGAACTGACTGAACCCGCTGGTCTTCTACAGTGGGATGCAGATTTTTTCCATCTTAAAGGTACACTGTGTAACATTCCCCCAAATACAAGCTTTTATTTTGTTACATACTGTATATTTTGTATCATTGAAAAATACCTAAAACATTCTCTTTTAGGAGAGGAGCCTGCTGTGTGCGGCTCCTCTCCTAAGAACTGACTTGTAACTTTACTGGGAGAGGGGACGTCTCCAGCTCGTCTCCGTGGAGATGTTGACTAAAGGCAGACAATTATGAGATTTAAATAGGTTATGTCCTCATCCAGATCCATTCTTTGATTGTCCACTGCTATGTTTTGTTTTGCTGGCAACTGTATAATCCAAAGTGTTATGCAGCGTACCTTTAAGCTGTCTAAAGGATGCACTCAAGAATTACTACATGAATTTGTGATTTGTTCTCTTGAGGGTGTGCAGATGATGTCACAGCATGGAAACAGAAGCCAAATGAGTGTCAACGTTGTGTTAAGACATTTGTTATTGTTTTGACACTCATTCCAGAACGGTGAGGGTTCTGTTTAGGATGAAAATACTGTAAGTGCATCACCTCTTCCATATTTGCTGCTTTCTGGCCAACGTAACTTCATCATTTACACAAAAGGGATTTTATTCACCCCACTGTGGCCAATACTCTGTGTTCTCACTCTGTGTAAAATTCTTTAAAATATATATTTTAAACATGGGGAAAAGCAATGGCTTGTTTACATCACTGGAAAAGTAGACATGCTCCAAATTTGGATATGTGCAATTATGAATAATGAGGGAAGATATCTACTGTACAAGAGTCTTTGGCATTGTAATTCGATTACAGTGATGGTTATGCTCACTGTACAAAGGTTGATTCACTGTATGGGGCCGCACACATGGTTTATATGGTCCTTCCCCCGTTACTCTATCATTCCATCTTGTCCTGCCATTATGATGCCAAAATTCTTTGCCACTCTGTGAATCATGTTACAGAACTTTTCTGTGTGAAACAGCGGTCATCTTTCTGACTCCTTTTTACATTTTTTAATGAACAGAAGTCCATGAAGCTCCATACATTTCCAATTCTGGTGTAGTTGTGTTGTATAGTGTATTCCTGCCATCCATTACGGTGTGTTAGTATTCATGTGGCTGGTGGTCTGAAGTGAACTCTTGTAGCCAGGGCCTGCTGAAGAAAAGGGGCCCTCAAAGGAAAACAGATGTCATTTTCCAAACAGCGATTCTTGCACTGCATGGTCCCCCGAACCAGCACATCAATGCAAAGTGCTTCATGTGTTCAAAGTGCCAAACCCTAACTGGCGCGATCTAAGTTACCTGTCTGAAAGCCTGCGGTTGAGTGTGCACATGTCCATGTAGTATGTATGTGTCTGCTAACATAAGTTATTTTTGTGTGGAAAAAAGGAACTTTATTGAAAGATTTGTATTACAGTACATTTAAATTCTGATTTATGTGGAAAATAAAGAGAATTATTTTTAAACACTAAAGATGTGAATTTAATATAGTTGTAATACCACTTCAGTCACTTCCTACAGTGAGACTACTACTGTATGAGTGTCCTGTAGTTACCCAGCATCTCAATTTTTCATTTCATTTGTCATATCGTAGCATATTCATTTTGGGTTGGTCTCTGCATTTAATTTCATCAAAAAGGGAAAAATATAAAAGTAACAAAAGTTAGCTATACTTTAATTCAATTTCATTTGGGGATTATTTGCTTTAATGTAACCAAGATTAAGTGATTCATATTTTTAACTATATTGCTTGTTTTTGTATCTTATGGTAATTGTCAAAATGCTAATTCCTGGGTCTATTCGTATAAGCCAAAACTGGTACAAAGTTCAACATGTCAGCACATATGAACTAAGGTCACATTTCTTCATAATGGTCTCCAAAGCAATATTGTCAATATTTAGCCACATGTGCGTGATGTTAGCTAGTGGAAAGGACAGTAGCCAACAGATCACTACCAAATAATAATCCATGACTTCAACAATGAATGAAATGAATGCTGTAGGATTTTTAGTCTTAAATAAATATGTTATAACATGATATGATGTTCGGGGCGGGGCGTTGCTGTCCGGGGGAGGGGCCTGTGGCTGACTGTGACAGAAGTGGGCGGGGCCTACCACTGGAGCGAGGCACCGAGACCAGTACTGTTACAGCAATTTACAATATGTTACAATAAACCCCAGTGTTTCTCACTTTCCCAGTGGGTTCAAAAGAAAAAAAGAAACGGGACAGAAGTGCACAGTTGAGTAAGTCTTCTTTCCACTGCTTGATCCACGTTCGCTTGTTTCAGAAATGTTACTTTTAGACAGGACCTGTGGAGCGCAGCTAACGCTAACGTGTTAGCCGCCGCTGGGAGTTGCTGTTTTGGTGGCGCTTCCAGGCTACGATGCAAAACACCACAGGCTGAAGGAGTCCTTGTCACTGTGGACCGAGCACAGCGTTTTCAAGTACATATTGTTGTTCATGTTCTGTGTAGTTCTGGGAAACTTGAAGCCCGAGGACTGACCTCCAGATGTTTGTTTTCACCGTCAACTCACTTAACTCTGTGAATGGTGTTGTGCAATCCTCAGTATATTTAGAAATGGTTTGTGCAGTTGGGAAAGCAGGCTTAGTCCTACTTCTTTTTATTAGAATGACTGGCTGATTGTCATTGTGGATGCTGCCTGTGAGTCCTTCATCTGATACTGGGAACTTGATACTGTACATGAAAGGCTGTAATAACAATCCCAATGCTTTTGTTCTGCTTTGAAGTATTGATCCAGTTTCACCCCAGTAGTTTTGGTATTGCTTTGCATGTTTGGACTTTTCTGTCATTTAGAAGGTCACAGAATAGTAAGTTATAGGGAAGTGAGCTGTCAGCAGTCGTTCCCACATGACTCATTGGAAATAGTCCTTGCTGACTGGTTAAATTTAGAGATCAGATCCAGTTTGGTCACTTCATGCCCTGCACTTGTGATCATCAGAGAGAAGCAAATGTTTATGCAAAATCCTTACAAACCTGAGAACCCTTAATAGGAAATCTCCTTTAATGTTGAGACACTGAAACTGTGTTTGTGTGTGAGTAATGGATTGAGGACCTGTGCTACTGGCCTGAGTCTTCCTCTGTATTTCCACTAATTGAATTTGGGTGGCTAAATGGCTTCTGCGGATGCTGAATATGGTCCAGATCTTGCAGGCTGGCCTTAGCCTATTGTTCAGCAGACATGGGCGTGGGCTGCCTGCCCCTCATCTAATATTCAAGCTTAGAGGTAGGGGGGATGTGAGTGGAGCGGTGCTTTGGATACACTGACATAGAGAGCACAGTGAGGGGAAGATTACTACAGCTTGTACCAAGGTAAGTTGTGTGTATTTGTGTGTATTTCTATATTCCCTAACCCCTTTTTGTATGTGGTTTGCCTGTGGTGTCAATTTCTTATACTCAATTTGGTTTGGGTCAAATGGGCACCTTGTAGCTAATCTGGCCAACAGAGGGAGCAGTGATGATGCGCTCTGTCCCGTTGTGACAGTGAGGGTGTGTCAAAAGGCTCCTACTCCCATCAGTAAACAAAGGATTTGTATGGGAAAACTGCGGACATTTGACCAAGCCGAGAAATAGTGGACAGTAAAAAATCATGTTGTTTTGTCTTAAAAGGATTGGACAGACTATTGCTGCCCTTTCCTCTCCCTAAATGAACTGAGTGTGAGAGGATTGAGTAGACGAAACCACTTGTGTCTATTAGAGCCCATTACCAGGCAACTGTCGGGATGATGAGACAGGAAGTCTGAGCGTTCCTAATCAATAATTTAGCTGCCATTCTGATCTATCAAACAAAGGGTGAAGATCCATATGCTCATTGTTGAGATTCAGTTATTTTTGGCACGATATTCAGAAATTAACCCTTATTTCTCTACAAAATTTCTCTACTTGGTTTGATTCCTGCATTTTGTCACAGAGTAGGAAAAAGTTAGGAGGTTTGTCTATGTTTCATAAATGTTAAGGCCATTGAAAAAGTAGTTAGTGGTCTCATGTTGATTGTATTACTTAGTATTACACTAAAACACTGACAATACATGTTTGAAATTGTTTGTCCCCAAATTTCAGCCACTGAATTCTCATTACACCTTTTTCAAAGTATTTTAAATTCAGATGAAAAAAAATCCCCTTTTAAATAGTCATTGTATTATTTTTAATGTGTAGCATATGCCGTATAAAGACTTTGCTTTTTTAACATTCAAGGTATTTTTTCCCCAAGTCCTAAGAAGTTCTACATTTCGTGTGTCAGTTTAAAAAAAAAAATCTATGTAAAAAAATGTCAGCCTTTAAATTCAACTGTGAAATTTGCATGGAAAAATGAACATCCTGAACATTAAATCCTGAGCAATCGATCCAAAGTGAGTCATGCCAACCTCTGCTTCATCAGGAAAGTGCAAGGACCAATCAATTGAGAGTTTTGACAGTATTTTGAATTTTTGCGTATTGAAAAATAATACAATGAATACTTAAAAGGTGAACTTTTAATTTCAAATGTAAAACACACAAGGGGTCATTCCTCAAAAATCTGCTGCTGATCCACTTTTGCACATGTGCAAACGTTATATAAATGAACCCATTAGTGACGGACGTTGGGAGACAAAAAGACATTTAAAACTCATTGGATCGATTTTTCAGGCCAGATCACAGCCTTATCATTCAGCTTTATCACACGATATGACATTTGAAGTCACTAAATACTGTTCTAAAGCACTGTTCTTTCTCAATAATTGGGAAAATAACGTCTACAGCTATGACATTAAGACATACTTCATAGGTCTATTACAGCATTTAAATAACATCTTGTGTCCTCTGTCCAACAACCTAAGCCCTAAATGAAAGCCAGAGCGAAGTCGGAACAGAAGAAGGCTCAGATGGGTTGTGCAACTTGTATTTTGACTTTTCAGTATAAGCCATACTCAAGGAATGTTCTGTTTCTGCGCCCTGATGTTCCAAGACAGATTTCCCCTAACACTAATCAATAAAGTATCCTTATCCTTAACCTTAGTTCTGTTTAGCTGCACATATGACAACTAAAAATATTTCATCTGCATTTAATTATGTTATTTTACTTGTATTATATTGTATTGTGTTGTGTTGTATTCTTGTAATGGCTATTTGTAAAGGCTATGTGGTTCACCAGTTTTTATCTGTGAAGCACTTTGAATTACTTATTTTTTACATAAGAATACACTTTTAGTCAGACGGTCGACCTGAACTAAACATGAGCCTAAGCCTGGACTTAAAGGTTGAATCAATATGGATCAATATGGATCACTCATGTTGCACCGACTACTACTGCCACATTTCCTTTGTTGTCCTTCTTCACGTTTTATGAGCTGCTTTATATCACAGTGTTCATGGCTCCTTCAGTCGGCGGTCTGGTCTCACCTGCCTCTTCTGGTCTGCACAGGTGGGGTGTTACGTTCGCAGCAGGTAGCGTGCAGCCATGGACACCACCACGTCCCTGAAGATGACCTCTCTGGCCGTGCAGAGCCTGTTTGGTTATGTGGAAGAGGAGAACCTGCCGGCCATCAAAGCCCACCTGGACAAGTTCAGAGAAGTGGACAGCAGAGGCGACGTACGTCCATCACTCAACACAAAAGTTTGACAATGTCGAACCTATACCGCGAACACAACCTATTGCCCGAGTTTACAAGGGAGAGAGAGGGTGAAATTTTAAAAGTCTACGATCTAGCTCCTCCCTTCCCTCCTGATTGGACCTGAAAGTACCTCCTCCCCTCCTTCCCTGTGATTAGCTGGCTGGTTCACAGGCAAGCTGCTGTGAGTCTGGCACAGGGATGGACTTTAGAAAAAATATAATCATTTCAGACGGACAATTATACGCATTGGGTTAAATTTGTAACACATTTCAACTTCCGACTTTACAGCAAACTGCTGCTGGTAAATAAGAAAAATAAATAATATGTGGAGATAACAAATTTGCTGTTGATTACTATATGTTTTTCTGTTTAGTATAAGATATTTATTCTAAGTAATGGTCAACGCCGGCTCTATTTTGAGGGACAAAATTCGATTTTTTTATTAACATTTTTTTAGGATATATTTGTTAACATGTTTGATATAAATTTCATTACAGAGGAGATGTCCGGTATCTTATGCTAGTTGTTAAAAATAAGCAGGGACATGTTTAAAAGCTGAATAAATCAGGAAAGGAATTAAATACTTAATACAAACAGTAATGTGTGGGGTAAATCTCTAATCAATGTGATATATTGGGTTATTGGTAGCTCCAACCTCCTTACAATATAATAATTGTATGTGTATTGTTTTATATTGGTTGGGCCCAGCACTTTTTGATCAATTGCAAATGGCAGGGTGTATTTTATATGATGAATGGCAGTGGAGGTGTTGCCATACCACTCTGAAGATCAATCAGTTTTATTTTTAAGATGAAACATGCACCTGAGGCGTCTGATCTACATGGAAAATGTATCTAAATATACTGCACACAACTGGACAATTTAAACTTAATTTTGTGTCTCAGGGCCTCATCCAACACTGGTTTACATAAACTATATTCAAATCAGACAAGTGATTTATATTTGCGCATATAGTACAAACACAGGATTAATGTAGATGATGGGTGACCTTTGATATGCTTTCAGAATGGACAGACTCCTCTGATGGTGGCCGCTGAGCAAGGAAACCTGGACATTGTGCAGGAGCTTATCCGAAGAGGAGCCAGCGTTAATCTGGATGATATAGTAAGCCTAAAGATGAACTTTAACGTTTCTTTGTCTTGATTAAAATATGGCTGGTAGTAAGCTGCATTATTACCTGCACAAAAGCATAACAGCTAAAAAAAACCTCAATTATGCCAAATCAGTTGATTGGGCAGATTCAGATTGTATGTGAGTACTGGCCCAGCCCCGGTTTAAACTCATCATGTGTCTGGACCTATTTTTGGACATGAATCATGGGATTTTATTCATCCATCCTGGGATTTAAACTTGGAGAATTGGTCAAAGGAAATACCTGCATTTCCTCAGCAGTGAAGTCATGGAAACGGGTGACACCACAGTTTTTTTCCTTGAGGAGGATGTTGCGTTACTCAGTGTTCTTTCTGGTGAGCTCAGCAGACCAAGGCTTAGTCCACAGCTATGATGAACCATAATGATAACTTCTGCACACATTTACCAACACCTTTGGCTAAATGACAGGATTCACAGACTGGCCAACGCCCTGACATCGACGCTAGCCTTCACTAAACACTCAATAATACTTTAGCCCTCCTCTGAGACACTCACAGGCTCACGTAGTTCACACGCACGCACACATGTAACTTGGCATTATGCATGGCAAAGTCTCACATTTAACAGAGAAAGAGCGACAAGAAGCACCATGAGCACCTGGTACGATCAGCTGGTAGGTACAAGGTCCTCTGGGAGACGGGACTGGACTGTGGACGAGTTTGTATTTTTGTTACAGCAGCTTCTCTGTGTCAATAGGATAGCTGGACATCACTCATCTGTGCCGCTAAAGAGGGACACATCGAAGTGGTCCAGGAGCTACTGGAGAATGGGGCCAATCTAGAACACAGAGACATGGTGAGAAACCCTTTGTGAAAGTTTAATATGCATTTGATTTTGTCAATGTATATTTTTTATATTAATATTTCATTATAATTCCAAGTGATATCGACTTGTATCTTCTGGGGTTTGTGTACATGTACAGTTGTGCTCAAAAGTTTACATACCCTGGCAGAATGTATGTTAACTTATGCATTTAATAGCATATGAATGATAACACAAAAACCTTTATTACACTCATGGTTAGTGGTTGTGTGAAGCCATTTATTGTCAAAAAGCCTATTTGTTTATGCTTTTCAACTAGAAACTAGCCAAATGTCCCTGATCAAAAGTTTACATATCATGCATCTTGAAACAAACATACATTTTGTCAGAGAGTCCTGTATTTCAGCTGAAGTGAAGTTTTTCTTTGCTCCTGAACAATTTTCCTGGCAGTTGTTGAACATTTGTAAACGTTAGATCAGGGACATTTGAGTAGTTTCTGTTTCATTATGATTTCAAAAGAGTAAACTCAGTTCTTTGGCATTAAAGGGCTTCACACAACCACTAACCATGAGTGGAAAAAAGATTATCATTCATATTCTATGAAAAATGGCCAAAAGATCGAAAGGGTATGTAAACATATGAGCACAAATGTAAATGGGATCTGGGGCTGTACTTTATATGCGATAAAAAAATACTGAAAAAGATGAAGCCTGTCTTGATTCTCAGACCTGGACCATTTGCTGCTCACTGCAAAATTTCACATGTTGACCTGAGATGTGCTTGTTTCTTAGAAAAAGTCCTGATTGTGGCAGACATTTGTTGCAATTTAGGTTGTATTTCAGTTGTTGTATCATACTTGTATGGAATATTTTGTTTATCAGCCTGTGCTTGTCCTCTCTGCTGTAGGGAGGCTGGACTGCTCTCATGTGGGCGGCGTATAAAGGCCGGACTGAGGTGGCACGGTTGCTTCTGGATAAGGAAGCCAACCCTAACATCACTGGGCAGGTATGTTATGCACTGCCCGGCCAAAAAAAAGTTGCCACAAAAAAGAAAAAGAGTCCCACGCTGGAGTGCCTTTTAGCTTTGATTACAGCTCATCCTGGCATTGTCTTCTTGGAATATGCCGGTGCCATCAAGGAAGAAGAATAACCTGGTCATTCAGGAAGTTCACGTAATCTGCTGATCTCATTCTTTGGGCACATAGTGTTGCTGAACCTAAAACTGACCAACGGCAGCAACCACACATCTATGTACTTACTTAAATCCAGGTGGCAACTTTTTTTTTTGGCCAGAGTATTTCTGACACCAAATGAACCAAATGAGGTATTCCAGTTTCGTTGCACACTGCTGTAAACATGGTGATGTTGTCCTCCTCTCCACAGTACAGTGTCTATCCCATCATCTGGGCAGCAGGTCGGGGCCACGGAGAGATCGTTCACCTCCTGTTGCAGCACTCGGCCAAGGTCAACTGCTCAGATAAGGTACCGATATCCACAGAGATAGAAAAGAAAAGTCCTGTGCTTAGAGACCATGTTATAAGTTTTATTTCCCCTGTGTAACGCACAGTATGGCACCACCCCTCTGATCTGGGCGGCCAGGAAGGGCCATTACGACAGCGTCATGCACCTTTTGGCAAATGGAGCTGATGTCGACCAAGAAGGAGCGGTAAGGCATTGATACAATAAATACATAAATTAGGGGTGGTTCAGGTGGTAGAGCGGGTCGTGTTATAGTTGGAAGGTTTGTGATTCGAATCCCGACTCCCACAGGGGGGACTATGTAGGATTGTGATGAGAGTCAGTAGTTAGTGGTGGTTAGTGTTGTTCTGATGCCATTTTTACCGATAGCGAGTACCAGTCTGATACTACTGAATAAAAATAATAGCCTGTTAAAAGATTTAGATTCATCATTTAAAATGGCTGAAACTGTTTTTGTCAGAACTCCATGACGGCTCTCATTGTGGCGGTGAAGGGAGGCTACACTGAGGTGGTGAAGGAGCTGCTGAAGAGAAACCCAAACGTCAATATGACGGACAAAGACGGGAACACGGCTCTGGCCATCGCCGCCAAAGAGGGCCACACTGAGATAGTCCAGGACCTGCTGGACGCTGGGACCTATGTCAACATCCCGGACAGGGTGAGGGCTGCACCTGGAGCTCACTAGGAAGTTTCACTAGCTCTTTCTTCTGTGATTTTTCTTATGGGCTTTTAATTTGTCACTTTTTCTCTGTAGAGTGGGGAGACGATGCTGATTGGAGCAGTGAGAGGAGGTCATGTGGAGATTGTGAGAGCGCTTCTCAACAAATATGCTGATATTGATGTCAGGGGCACGGTAAGATCACCAAGGAATGTCATGGATGTTTTAATACAAAATGGGAGGCAAATTTAGTTTACCATCATTGTCCTCCTTGTGCATGATGTTGATTTTAGTTGTGTACAGGTTAAAATCACCTTGCAGTAATTATAATGCTGTGTGATATTCTCTTCAGGATAGTAAGACTGCCCTCTACTGGGCAGTGGAGAAAGGGAACGCCACTATGGTTCGGGACATCCTTCAGTGTAACCCAGACACTGAGAGCTGCACTAAGGTATTCAACAGAAGAAGTACATTTTTAATGACAAATGACTTAGCAGATTTATTTTACATGTCCATAACCACTGTTTTGTTTGTACTTGATTTAAGGACGGTGAAACCCCACTTATTAAAGCCACAAAAATGCGTAATATAGAGATTGTGGAGCTGCTGCTGGACAAAGCCGCCAAAGTGTCTGCAATGGACAAGGTAAAAAAAAAAAACCTCAACATTCTTCTTTTATATTTTAACAAATCCATTAAACTACATTTTTACATACACATTTTACAGAAAGGGGACACACCGCTACATATCGCTATCAGAGGGCGCAGTCGGAAGTTGGCCGAGCT
Organism: Lesueurigobius sanzi; assembly: GCA_900303255.1. Classification (NCBI taxonomy): domain Eukaryota; kingdom Metazoa; phylum Chordata; class Actinopteri; order Gobiiformes; family Gobiidae; genus Lesueurigobius; species Lesueurigobius sanzi. The sequence goes on from OMNZ01115243.1 coordinate 31,158, forward strand.
GCTTCTGAGAAACCCTAAAGATGGCCGCCTGCTGTACCGTCCCAATAAGGCCGGAGAAACTCCGTACAACATCGACTGCACTCACCAGAAGAGTATTCTCACACAGATCTTTGGAGCAAGTAAGGCCCATTTGCTCTTCCAAATTGGTTGATGTGGGCAAATACAGACTCAGCCTTTTCCCAGAAGTATTCAGTCCTATCTACAGCATAATACCCATCCATTTGGTTAATCAAGTCTTTACTTGTCTTTGTCTCAGAGCACCTTTCCCCGTCTGAGTCTGATGGAGACATGCTCGGCTATGACCTGTACAGCAGCGCTCTCGCCGACATCCTGAGTGAGCCCACCATGCAGCCCCCCATCTGTGTGGGACTGTACGCGCAGTGGGGCAGCGGCAAGTCTTTCCTGCTCAAGAAACTGGAAGGTACATGCCATTTAAATTCTCTGAACCAAAAGCTTCTCGAGCACATGGTTGTTGGGATGTGTTTTGGGGAGTTGACACTATCATTTGGAGATTGTAGCCATCTAGTAGTATATTCATTGATTTTTCCGTTTTAGTCAAGAATTATTCAAATGATTCAAATGAAAACGGTGAGTGGATGTACAGTAGTTAAGGGCTATTTTAAAGGAAGAAACATTGACATGACATTGAAATAGTTTCATCAGGAGCTTGGGAAATGTAGTTTATGTATATCAACAACAATCTCTGGAAAAGTAGTTTGTCAATATAGCACAATGGTGACTGTTTAGTTTGACCGAGGTCTGCCAAAATTTTTATGTGGATGAAAACCATGCCGAAATATCTTCGTGCCTTCAGTTTGATTCGGCCCACGAGATGTTGCCTAATAAGTATTTGGATTCATTTGTGACTGAATAGATTGTGAATTGTACTTAAGGACACCAAAACATCATGTCTTACTCAATAGCACAGTAATTAAAGGATATTTAACCAAATACTTGGAGCACCCCTCTCTTAGTGGGTGAAATGAAACCTGCCTTTGAGTCTGTTGCAATCTTAATTTCGTCGACTTAAATATTTCATAGTAATTTTAGTCAAAGCAATAGGAACAGGTCGGTGCTTTGTCCATGTGGGAGACGCTTCATAAAACTGCAAATACCATTAAATGTCTTAGAATTCAATCAAAAATATGTGAAGTTGAGTAAATAAATTTTAGACTTGTTTGACAAAATTGACATGAAATTAAAAAGAATTGTTTGGCTACATTACATTTCTGTCAAGAGACTAAAACTACTGTTGTGGCGCCCGCTGCCCCCTCAGATGAGATGAAGACGTTTGCCGGACAGCAGATCGAGCCGCTCTTCCAGTTCTCGTGGCTGGTGGTCTTCCTCACGCTGCTGCTCTGTGGCTCTGTGGCTGTGGTGCTGGGTTTCACTGTGGACCCTAAACTGGCCATAGCCGTGTCCCTCAGCCTCCTCGCCCTGCTCTACATTTTCTTTGGTAAGACTTTTGAGATAAATTATATTTACAGAAAGGTGTACACCTTGTGGTTTGAAGATAAAATAAAGTAAGAAGTCAGTTTTTGTTGCTTTAAGGTGAGACACTGCAGGTGAGTAGTGAAAAAATGTTTTTAGCGTTCTTTTAGTAAGACAGGAGGTTTGCTTACCTGCTTTCCTAGTTTCAACCACCCCTGGGGTCCTCATCAGCAGCGTCATGTGATGGTGAGGTGATGTGTCAGAGGCTGCTTATATGGATTTACCAGTCAGCAGGGGAAGCTTGCGCCCCCGACTGAATGATGCCTTCTCCAGGATGGCGTCCCGGTTCATTGATGTTAAAAGAACGCTTTAAACTAAGAAGGCAGTATGAACTTTTTCAAACAAAGGAAACTTTTGCTGCATATTACTGACATAAGGAGGAAAAATGTATTACACATTTTCTGTCCATATAAAAAAATAAGACATTTTTCGCATAAAAATGGACAAAATTGCCTATATTTTTGGCGATGAAATCTAAATAATGGATTTAATCTAAATAATGGTATGGTTTTATTTTGTTGTTCAGAGGGGATTTTGGATCTTTAGTTTTTTAATTGACTAATAATTAGTGAATAAATCAGGAAATTTTTTTATTTCACCTTGTTTTTTGGATTTCAAAACGCAATAAATCAGGCTATGAATGAAATATAGAAAAATCCCTCTGAACAAAATATTAAATATTGCCAAGTACAAGACTGGAAAGTTTGTACTCCATCTGTGCTACTAAAGTGGAGATGTTGTTGCCTCAATGTGAGTAAAATGCATTTTGAGAAAATCACATATAGTTCTATGGAGAAACGTTGGATCGGTGCAATAATTACACTTATTGTAAAGATTAGACAATTTATTTGTTTCCAGATATGTTAAGAAAGCAAACTGGCCCAAAATCTGAAAATGGAAAGAAAAAGTTCTGCCTGCAGTGTCTCTCCTTAATAGCACACTAGAGGGCGCCATTGTATTTCAACTCAGTGCATCAAACCCAGAGGAGGCGAAGTACTTGATGTCTCTCCTCTCTCCTCCTGTAACCCCAGTGCTTGTGTACTTTGGGAGTCGTCGTGAACGGGAGAGCTGGAACTGGGCCGTGGTCATCAGCACGCGCCTGGCCCGCCATGTTGGATACCTGGAGCTGCTGCTCAAACTGATGTTTGTGAACCCACCGGAGCTGCCCGAGCAGACCACCCGTGCACTGCCCGTTAGGTCAGCCTCACAGTAGACACATGGAAGCAAACCGCTATCATCCAAGCTCTTCACTTATACATGCCTCCCACAGGTTCTTATTCACAGATTATAACCGCCTGTCCAGCGTTGGAGGAGAGACGTCAATGGCGGAGATGATTGCCACGCTCTCTGACGCTTGTGAGAGAGAGTTTGGCTTCATGGCAACCAGGCTTTTCAGGGTTTTTAAGAGTGATGAAATTCAAGGTGTGAGTCAGTCTAAAAATAATTATATCTCAGTAGTTTTTCATTTTGATCCCAAAGGTCTAATCATTTTCTTTTTTTATTCATCGTTTGTATAATGATGATATCTCTCAAACCAAGGCAAAAAGTGGAAGAAGACTTGCTGTGTTCCCTCATTTGTCCTGTTTGCCATCACGTTTGGCTGCTTCATCACTGGAGTGGCTTTGCTGGCCATATTTAAGGTGTGTTGGGACAAAAATCTAAACAAATCTGACCTATTTTGATTGAAAAAAGAAGCTTTATTTTATTTTATCTTATCACGCACTTTCACTAGACCAGTCTTTCGCTTCCCTTGGTGGTACGCAGAGGAGTCATGGCTTTTTTTTAATGCCGAAGCCATAAACCTTCCAATTAAACACATTTCAACGATGAAATGGTTTCCAAGACCCGGCTCAAAATAGTTTTCTTTGAACTATATTTGACTGCTATCAACTTGACTTTTATGTTTGCGATTTGCGGCTGCACCTCACCGTTTGATCGCAGCATGTTGTCAGCCACACGCACTAGCACAGGCCGGGGGAGACCGTCTTAGAAAGTAGTTTGTTCTTCACAGAGAGGGCTAACAACCTGCTGATGCATGTTGCTGTTGGAGTTTTGCCTCTTCTCCTCAGCTGCTCTCTGCAGAGGAGTGCGGTGTAGGTTCTGTGTTGTAGCCAGTAAAAACGTACTTTATGGCATGATGATAATACATGTAGTACTCTTAAAAATCACAAGCTACTAATCAGAATAAGTGACAAAATGAATGAAAAAAAGTGACACTGCAAATTTCGATAGACACCAACAATTTTAAGTATGAATTATTTGTTTTAAAACTATAAATGCTAATCTAGAGCGTAAAATTGCGAAAAGTAAAAAATAAAAAAAAACTCCTGTAAATGACATTGGTATATGTTATATGAAAAAATAAATTACCGGAATACACATTTTAAAATAATCTTCATTTTAAATCAACCCTATTTCATGGGGAAGTAGATTGTTGTCAGGCAATTAAAAGCATACTATTATCGTATTTTCCGGACTATTAGACATACTTTTTCTCATAGTTTGGCTGCTCCTGCGACTTATACTCAGGTGTGACTTATATATTAATTAATATGTTACGTTACCATACCAGACTCCTATTCAGTTTGTTGTTTATGCTTCATGCAGCTGAATAACCATCAATGTGTTTCATTATCATACCGCGCCTATTCAGCCTGTTGTTCTCTATTCTATTGTTATTGTTATTATTTTGACTAGTGCGACTTAGAGTCCAGAAAATACGGTATACTACTATTTCACTATAGTTTGTTACACTGGTGGTATTTCAAGACCCCAAAATCTGTTTACTTTGTACTGAGGCTGAGAGGTTTGAGAAACACTGTTCTGTTTGTTGCCTGCCCTCCAGGTGGACCCTGAGAAGCTGACCGTCAATGCCGTGTTGATAGCGATGGCCAGTGTGGTGGGCCTGGCTTTACTGCTGAACTGCAGAACCTGGTGGCAGGTCGGCGACTCGGTGCTCAACTCCCAAAGGAAGCGTTTGCACAGCGCTGCCGACAACCTGCACAAACTCAAGAGTGAAGGATTTATGAAGGTATGGAGCATCAAGTCTGCCTATGACCACTTTATATTTCTTTCTTTCTTTATTTAATGATAAGTAGAGACTATTCTTCCTGGGCTCCATTCTCAATAAAACTATTACAATTTGTACAGAACATATCAACAGTTAATACAGACAGTGGGTTTATGTTCACTTCAACAGCGTAAACACAAAACAAAGTACAATTTCCATGGCTACATTAAGTTAGCGTAACTTCAGATTTACAGATTTAAAAAAATTTTTTTTATAGGATTAAGAGAAATATGATTGCTTATTAACAAAATATCATCTTCTTTCTCATTGGCGAACTAACATATTGTGGATTTTTTCATTGTGGTCTGTCTTAGGTTCTGAAGCAGGAGGTGGAGTTAATGTCCAAAATGGCCAAAACCATAGATGGCTTCACACAGAACCAAACGCGGATGGCTGTGATCATCGACGGACTGGACGCCTGTGAACAAGACAAAGTGCTGCTGATGCTGGACACAGTACGTACTGGACTTGTGACCACATGTGCTTCTGGCCACTTGTTTATTTGTTTAGTAATTCACTAAATAGTTTAATATAGTACAACTTCAACATCAGCAAGTGTCTTTCTCGTTGGCCAACATACAGTACTTAATAACTGTAGGCAAAAGTGCTGATATTCCTTCAGTCCTAGTAAAACCTACACTTCCCAGTGAATGTGATCTCCTCTGCTCTCATAGCTATTCTATGAAAACATTCCTACATTGCAGTTAATGTGTCTCAAAGCAACCTGTTTTTATGCTTTGCTAATAATATTTTTCTGTCATAAAAAGAGAGCCCTCTGGCGGTATAGAGAGACAAAATAGAACTTTTTAAAAAATACAAATATGGTCCAGATGTTTGTAGCTACAGTATGTCCAACTACCGTGCAATCATCCTGTGATGGTCTTTTATTTTTCGCACAAACCTATTGACTTGTGCAAACCCAAGGCCTCTGGGGTTAAACCAAATCACCATCCTGTGACATAGAAACAATGTGGCCAGTTAGAACATAGGAAATCCCCGACCGCATGCGCCTCTCAGCCGTAATAAAACCAAGAGCCCTCACACTGGTCAATTATGCAGCTCAAGTGACAAGTGTCAATAAGTGTATTCATTTATTCATGCTGTTTTCCGCTTTACAGGTGCGCGTGCTGTTTTCCAAAGGCCCTTTTATCTCTATTTTCGCCAGCGACCCTCACATTATCATCAAAGCTATCAATCAAAATCTTAACAGTGTGCTGAGAGACTCCAACATCAACGGCCACGACTACATGAGGAACATAGTCCACCTGCCGGTCTTCCTCAACAGCAGAGGCCTGAGCACGGCTAAGAAGCTCTGTATGGCCACGCCCACCAACGGGGACGGAGTGATGGCTGAGGGTAAGGCCTTCCCCGCAAAAACAAGCATCTTGTCTCAGCACTTTGTTTCACGTCATTCATTCTTTCATTCTTTTAGGATGGCATGAAGATATGGAGAGAAAATTGTCTCAAAACAACATGGGCCAAGACCAGTCCAAGTTGGGAAGTAAAAATGCCTTAAACCGAAGGGTAATGTTCAAAAACCTTTTTTAAAACTGTTAAAATCATGGAATAGGGATTGTTACTTTGTTTATTTTTTTAAGTAGATTTACTAAATATTGTAAATTTGCATATCTTCCAAACAACAATTTCAATATTATATTGTAGACGATATATATTGCCCACCTCAGAATCAGAAAAGTCTTTACTGCCAAAGGATTCACAGACTAGGAACATTCTTCTGAATTTCCCATCATGAAACCAGAATATTTTGGGCTTCCTTCTCATATGAGTTTCCATGGATTTGTTGATTCTATATCCTGTTGAATTATCTGCATGCTGCTGACATCTTCAAATTCAATGAAAGGGGACAGCCTGATCTCTGGTGTGCGTTCTGGTAGAATGGCTGTAATAGCGGTTTGTCTTCATGCAGCGATGCCACAGCCTCACGACAGGCTGAGCAGCAGTGGGTCTTTGTGACAGAGCGCTGGCACAGGTCTGCTGGCAGGAGGCTAAGTGGCTGTGCCCACAGTCCCTATGCCCCCCACCTCCAACTGTTTATTTGTTTGACATTTATTTATACTGGTGCTTTGTTTGCTGCCCTCAGTTATTAGTGTGTGGCCTGTCATTATGGGGTGGCATGCTCTCATCATCTGCCCCCTGCCACGCGCCGTTTCTTGCAGGAGGGCTCTTCTCGTCGAGTGGGGGTTAAAATGGGGCAGTGATGTAGTGGCTCTCCATATAATTTGGTTTCTTGTGTTATTGAATCCTGTCAGAAATTCTCATAGTCTCGCATCATTGTTGGCATTATGGTTTATGTCAATAGAATGAATATAAAATAAAAAATAAACAATGATGATGATGCTAGTGATAGTCAATATTATACAGAGAACTTTGTTACTGTGATGGGGCACAAGGCAAGGCTGTTTTCAGTGTATGATGGAGCAGCCAGAGCAGACGCCATCTTTATTTCTCAGAGGAAGAGGTCATGAGACCCACATTAAGACTTCAAAGTCTACCAAATGCCTGGGCTTGGCTCATGACCATGGCAGCTGTCTGATATCATCACAGATGTTCTGTGCTAGATCTATGTCTACAAATCTGACTTTCTCATTTGTCTCTCTCTCAAACACTCTCACGCTCACCATGTTTTGCCCAAAAGAGCATGTTTGGGATTGTATTCCTCAGATGATAATATTTATGATATCAGAAATGATTGAATTATCTTGAATCCATTTTTATAATTGAATATCTGAAGCACGCTGTCATGTGGGGGCTGTTGTGGATCTCATGTGTGTTCTCCTTTTGCCTCTGTGTGTGAAGGATACTTACCGGCGGCGGCACATGCAGCGGACCATCACGAGGCAGATGTCCTTTGACCTGACCAAGCTCCTGGTGACGGAGGACTGGTTCAGTGACATCAGCCCTCAGACCATGAGGAGGCTGCTCAACATAGTCTCCATCACAGGTACCACTCTACACTGGTTTACTGTTATTCTTTTGTACTTCTAAAGCTCCCAAAACAGGCTTCACTGACTTAGGGGTGGTTTTGGAAACAGGGATATAATATTGCAACAAACAGACTACAAATCCGGGCAGTCCAGTAAACATGATCAGCACAATAACATGAAGTATTTTATTGTAATGGCCAAGCCAACGTGCTTCGACCATACAAGTCTGCTTGAGTAAAAGGTGTTTGTATTTGGTTGTATCTGATTGAGGACACAGCCAGTAATAGACAAAAATGTCAGTTTGTCTACAAAATAACTGTATGCTATGCAAATTAAATGATTCATTTAAATAAATATATAATAATAAAGCAAGCATCTTGAAATCTAATTGAGAGGCATGTCTCTGTAACCCTTAGGCCGCTTGTTGCGGGCCAATCAGATCCTCTTTAACTGGGACCGCCTGGCCTCGTGGATCAACCTAACTGAGGAGTGGCCCTACCGGACGTCCTGGATCATCTTGTTCCTGGAGGAAACAGATGGTGTGTCAGACCAGGTCACTCTCAAGACCATCTACGAGAGGTACACAGTCTTAACTGAACTAACTCCATAGTTTCAACGTTTGTTTTCATGCTGTTGAATGAAATGTAACCACTGGAGGGCAGTAAAGTAGAGTAGAATTTCTTACCCATGTTCCTGCACGATTAGGGTGACCAGACATCCTCATTTTCTCGGACGTGTCCTTATTTTTGGCCCAAAAATTCCGGGACAAATTTCTAAATTGCCACAAAATGTACATAATTTTAAAATGACCAGTCAGTAGCTGTAGATCAAATGTATTCAGCAGCAGCGTCTCTTCAATGCTGCCCTCCTGTGCCCTGTGCGCTCTCAGGCTCTCACAGAGATGAACAGAAACCACACCTAAATCGATTGCTCTAAATAGCGTTTAAGAAGCTATAACGCAAGAGTTAACTTACCAAAGGCGCACAGAAGAGGCTCATCACGATGTGATTTGTGTCTCAAACACTAAGCCACAATTTATTTGACATAAATCTGCCTTATACGTGTTAGCGGAGATTCAATCATAAGTTTGAGGTACTGTAGGTGATGTAAACCCATGCCGCGTGACACTGGAAAAGATGTTACTCTCTCCCAAATAGCCTCTCGTCAAGAATGCATGATAAAATGTTTAAACATCCTGATAAAGCTTGGAGGTCCTGCCTCTGCTACAGGCTCGAGTTTGTGTGAACAATGCAGCATGGAGCAGGACCAGTGCTGGATCCAGGCTCAGAGACAGACTGTTAGTTAAACAAAACTTTTGAAAAATAATATTTCCATGCTTAAACTTGAGTAATAGATGTGGCCATCTTTAAATTAATCAGAATACAGGAGAATATATTTGCTGAAAGTGTTCTCCTTGCTGTAATGGCACAAAAGATTTTAAACAGCTACAGAAATCCCCCAGGTTCACTTTTTCCACCCGCAAATCTGGTTTCCTTATTTTTGGTCATCCCAGTCTGGTCACCCCATACACTATGGGCAATCCCCGAAATAAAATAAGAAGCAGAAGTATTGAGCGTTTGTTGATTGTAGAAGAGCTGACCACTCGGCCCATGAGCCTGCGTTTGGTTGCTGCAGTGCATCAGTGACTGGTCTTTAAAGGTTACTCTGTCACAGTAAACTCCAGCCTGAGCCCTGTGGCGAGACTGTGTCAGTGTCCGTTACTGTCTTTAGCATACAGCCTCCTCAGCGCAGTAGCTAACCACAGACCCATTACACACTTTTGTTTTAAAAAGGACAGTAGCTAAACAAAAATAGGTCAAGAGTAAAGATGTACAGGGCCTGACTAAAGTGCGTTCACTACCTCTTCCTGTGTGTTTCCGAATGTCTGCTCTGTTCTGCTGTGGCCATCAAAGAACATCTTAATGATGATGACAGGAAGCCTCAAACGTCCTAAAGACAGCGCCTTGCCTCCAGCCCTTATCTCGGGCTGTGATCTTCTGCCGATAAGGCACTGGTCTGTGCTTCTCTCTGCGCTTCTTCCTCATTCTGAGCTGCTTCAATGCTGTGAGTTATGAGTGAGCAATGTTTCCTGCAGCGGCTCTCATAACCTCAGGCCTGCCTCTGCGCTGGACATTTCTATAGATAGATATGAAATTCTTCCTTTTTGTTTTTGTTCATCTGCTGTTTAAACTATTATAATACACATTTCTATTTACATGTTTTGCTGCGCTGTGTTGCCTTAAGACAAATGCACATCCCCCGTCCCTAAGTGAATATATTAGTGTTGAAGTGAACATGGGGGTGAGTCAGCCTTATAGGTCAACTGTCGCCACAGATCTCAGTCATAAGGCTGCATGCTGCTCTCTTCCTCTAACCAAAGCTCACTGTGTATTTTTAAAAAGTGGCTTTTTCAATTGAAAGGAGCTACATATTTATATATATTTAATAATTTAAAAGACTTTGATTGTCACAATAATAGTTCAAATACTCTGTAACAGCCTGAATATTTTTTAATTGTGAGAAAAACTAGAAACAAAGTGCTCAGGAAGTCAGTACCACAAAAAGTAGCTTTTTTGGGGGAATGTGCTCTTTGGTGCTGGGGGACAGAAATTCTATTTTGTGACAATATAGAGGAGACGTAGTCGCTGGTCCTTACTTCTTGAGAAAGGCTTTGTTGGAGCCGTTACACGTGGAAGAAACCAGCAACATGTTTTAAAAGGTTTTATGCATTAACCCAGAAAAATAAAGGCTTTTTAGAAAATGTAAATGGAGAATTAAAGTTGTGGGAGGATTGCCTTGGTTCTTTGTGTTATTTTTTTATTGTGTTGTGCTCATCTGTCTGGATGGCCAGGCATACTACTACTACATTTAATTTATCATTCAAAGACCATAGTCCATACCAAATGGCTGCATTTCTTAAAACATAAATCTCCAAAATGTTGTCAGTAGAGTGTATTTTGTGTGCCATGCCTGGTGTCTGTTACTTTGTGTATGTGTATGTCCTATATATACATGTACAGTGCCACTGGTGTACATGTAGTTCCATGGCTAATACGATTTGTGAGTGTAGCATTTAAACATGCTGCTCTATTTTAGGTGCATGTGTTTGTTCATAATGAGCAGTTTGAAGTCTCACTGGAACAGTGTGTAAGACCAAGCTAATACAGCCCAGCTAATCTGATGGAGAATGTGTAATCGGTTAATAACCTCAGTGATTCCTACCATTAACTGTTAGAGCAGGGGCTGCCCAGACTAATGCAGGTTAGAGGAGTTGGAACAAAGGTGCTACTGTGGGAGCACATATTGGCTCCTGTCACAAAGCCTCCACACAAACATAGAGAAAATGTTTGTCTCGCAGTCTCCAGGGAACACTTCAGCTTACGGCAGCCAGCGTCTTGGCCCACTGACAGAAATGGAACAAAACAAGTGTTTTGGATCTCTCATATTTGTAGCCATCAAATTAACAGCCCTTATTCTAATTTTGAAAATGCTTCTTGTCACATGTAAATGAGATTTGGAGCCTACAGCCTTGTTACTGCCTCTGCTCAGGGCTGTGTGGTTTTGGCTGCCATTGCACTTGTCATAACTGCAGATAACCTTCTCTGGGTATGTGGGTATTTACTGAACTATGATTCGTTCCTTATAACAAAAAGATCATTTATAGGAGCATTACGTTTAGTCTGTGTAATATAAGGCTATAATATTTTTGTAGTTTCATCTAACACTCTTGACATGACATTATTTGAACGGTGCACACTTGAAACCCACAGTAAAAGTGTTGATGTACTTTCCCCTTCTATAGATCGCTCCTATTCAACAGTTTAGTACAATAGTGTAATGGTATAAATTAAGATGAAGGAACCCATCCCTGTTAATTGTCTGCCTCTTATTCAAACAATCTCCACGAGGACTCCAGCCTCCTCAATACTTACTCAATAACACTTGCCATGAATATACATGTAGGCGATTAAAACTGGATAAGTAGTCTTTATTCTGTAAAAGCCTCCTTTAATGTTAGTCTGTCACATGTGAAAGCGCGTGCTGCTGACTCCCTTTGTTTAGTTAAATACCTAAATATGAGCTCCTACTGCAAACCTTTCCTGTTACTGTCCTGATAGTTCTGTGACAGTGGACGGGACACAGAGGCGGGGGGCGGGGCCT
>OMNZ01115250.1:0-13676 GCA_900303255.1 Lesueurigobius sanzi
ACGCACTTGTGCGGTTAAGTATGGATGGCTTTTTTTTTTAAACGAGGTTGTGTGGACTCACATTTTTTTGTACACGGTTTGAGGAGGATCTTCGGTTTTACAAATACCCTGCTACGTGTGGACAAGGCCTGGGTGAAAACATGACAAATAGCTTTTAGATTGTAGGGAACAAAGACTCTTTTAATTTTAATTGCATTTATTTATTGTACTTTTAACACATTTCTTGGAATGTGATTTTCTTAGTACACCAAGACTTACTTTTAATAAAAATAATAAAAAATGTACACTTGAAACCAACAACCCGAGTGGTTTCTCTAGGTAAAAGTAGCATTTTACATTAGATAGAGCAAGTTGAAAGTAAGTTAAATGTAAAAAACAAAGGTTTAAAAGTAGTCTTGAGATTGAATGGTACAGAGAGGGGTGGGACCAGTATGGGTAGCTCCTCCCCCTAGTTGATATTAGGACCACCTGGTCGACTCCATCAGTCTGCTGACGAAGCTCTTGGGATAAGAAGCGAAACGTCCCGTTGTTTTAAGCACAGAGTATAGATGCTGAAATAGAGAGCCCTTTTCTACAATGGTTAACTCGATCCTGTACGATTGAGAACCTACACAAACTATTTAAAGTTACTGGCATTTTCATTCAATCAAAATGATCAACATTCTGTATCTATGTGACCAAATACAAGGAACATGATAAAGTCAAATTGTTTTATTACATAACTGTCCAATGCCAGCTCATGTAGTCCCTTGCTTTTGGATGCCACATATTGGGCAAAAATGAACATGATCCTTAAGGTGCCAACACACCTAACGTGACCATCTTCCATGTAAAGCCTATGAGAACGTGCGATGACGGGCGTAAATCTTTCAGCGTTGGCGTTCACGCAAATTGAGCGGCACGATGTGAACGTATGAGCGTTTTGACCAGCGTCAAGCGATCAGCGGAGGCTGAAGGAGGAGCCAGCTCTCGCTGAAGCAAGCAGCCGGTCTCACTCTGAATGAGGAAGTACGGCCGCTTCAATCAAACACACTTCAATACATCGATGTAAAGAAACCTCCACAATCACACACAGAGGCGCTGGTCCTGTGGGTGCTGCCAATCTGCCCTGATCTCAAAATAATTCATTAAATACAACAATAGTTCTCTCCTGTATGTTCACGCCTTTGTCTCTCAGGCCAGGTAGAGCTCCCGTTTTAGGTGCATGAGGTCGCTAGTTCGAATCCACCCCTCTGCACACCTCTTTTTCCAACACACTATATAGAAACAAATCATACGGATTTACCCCTGAACATGGGGACTGACAAAAATAAATAGTTTTGTCAGTGAGACTTGTGAACAGTCCTATTATATTTGTTGTTGAGTGAAAAGAATATAAACATGGTAACCTGTGGGGCTTGAACCCAGGCCTCTGGTGTGCCAGACGGATGCTTACTGTGAGCGCCACTGAAGATGGTGACGTCAATGGTGCTCACACTATATCAATGTAATAGGGGCCAGACGTTAAAGCTGTAGCTGCGTCAATATGCGTCTATAAGCGGCATCTTTGGCAGATTCGCGCGTTCAAGAATGGGCGTCATGAGCGATGACGCGCTTTGGTCTTAACGGGGCTTTAAGATGCATCACTGGGGCATAATGACTTTGAACACTCACTTGAACATCATTATCCTGGCAGATGAGCTGTGCAATCAGCAGAGATCCTTGGACCTGTAGGTCATGCATAGAGTGATACAGTGTTGTGAGGTCCTGCATGTGGGGTCTGGGGTACCTCTCTGTCGAGGACTCTGGAGTGGGAGCTGTTGAGGCGGATGGTGCGTCCATCCAGAAACATCCAGTCAGCGTTCGGTCCCTTCAGACACAGACGGAGCCCATGAGAGCCAGGTTGTGCAGTGATGCTGATGTTGGCTATGAACTGTCCCCTGGGGCTATTTTCTGTGATTGTTGAAGTGATGTCTGCGCCCCCGAGGCAGGGACTCCCTTAAGAGCACAAGAAGGCATTCAGAGCTCAGAGTTTAGTGCCCGACTTTGTCTGTGTGGATTTGTCACTTACCAACGACATCGGACATCAGTCGCACAGTGACCTGCAGCAGCAGCAGCAGCAGCCTGCATCTGGTCAGCATTCTCTTCTTTCTCCTGTTTCACATTTCTACCCAGAGATCATCCATCAGCATGGAGTGAATGAAGCTCCCTCCCTTTCATGCGTGAAGCGCTTTGGCTGTGACTTGTGTCATGAAAAGCGCAAATAAGATTCCCTTGGGGGAAGATTCCCTTCCCCCCCAAAAAAGCTATTTTTTGTGGTATAGTTCCCGAGCACTTTGTTTCTAGTTTTTTTTTCTCAAAGCACATTTTGTCTTTACTTCTTTTTACTGTATTCAATTGCTGTGTGAAATTTAAGACTATAGTAAGAAACATATCAGAAAAGAACATCAATAAATCAAATAAACATGGAGAATATTTTTAAATCTAAGAGTCTAATCTGAGATTTTGTACAGTCTTTTGCTCAGGAGACAAAATTAAGCAGCAGGAGCAACAAGCGGAAGGCTCAGTTTTAGCTTAAACAAAGCTCAAAGTGGTCTAGGTGAAAGGAATGAGTTATTATTGAGATCTCTTTTTGAAATATATTTCCCCTGGGAAGAGACAATTGATCCTAGTCTGAACAAATTCAATCTCTGGTCCCTGCATGGTGACCCTTTTCCATCCAAAAAGTTTGACCGTATGTGGTAGAGGTAAACTGTATTGTCCCCTTAGATTTGATCACATTGAAACCATCAAAGCTACCACAGGAGCACTGGACAGTTGGAGTGCAGTGACTATACTAGAGATCCACCTCCAGATCTTGTGCTAAGTTAACTGTAAGTAGCACCAGGCCTTTTGTGCATGTTTTAGGTTATTGGAGGAAACTATAGACCTTTCTCAGCTGACATCATCAGCTAGCGGAACTTATGTTGCAACAATGGGTTGCTGCAAGCAATTCAAATCAAAACATGCTATATCTCTATGCTCTGACCAATCAGAGTCTTGTGGGCAGCAAAAGTCACATGACGGGTCCTGAGCTCCGACAAACGAGCATTTGTTCAGATATCGTTGTCTGACCTGACCACTCAAGTGCTGAACCGTCTTGGAGAGCGTCAAGACCGGTAACACCATTGTAAATAACAGCAAATAACATGGAGCAGATGGAGCAAATCAGCGGAATGCCAACCATCAGGCCGGCATTCCATTCCAAGTCACATGACTGAGAAAGGTCTATAGCCAGAGTGAATCCACTCACAGGGGGAGAACATGCAAACCACACAGAGAAGAAATCTGATATCAAGGCTGGATTCAGCACCATGCCATATTTCATAGAAGACCTCCTGCATTACTAGTTTTGCTGAGATATTACGTTGCTTATACGAGAAGCTCAATCGGTCTGAGTGCTGACGTGCTATGGCTGATCAGATTAAAACTCTAAATCTCTATAAAACGCTATGTACTTGCCTGTGTCTCTGTTGCGATGGCCCATAGTGCAGCTGTCCTGTATCACCCTGTGCCTCCACTGGTCCGTCATGCTTTTATATTTACATATTCAGATTTCCCTCTGAACTGCTGCCTCTCTTGTATGTGTATTAGCAGCTCACTAAGGCTTAGCAATAATGAGCTCATAAATAGGTCAGCAGGACTTTACCCCTGCGTCCTATTTGCCCATCGCAATAGCAAATAATTTAATTTCTTCACAAATGCACAAATTAAGCATTTGTCGTCTCATGATTGAATGAAACTGGTCAGAAAGTCTCTTGTGCTTACTTAAGATAAGATGAGATAAGATAGTTCTTTATTGATCTCACAATGGAGAAACAGCTCTACTTAACCCTATTACCTTAACCATGACCTAACCACACCACATAAATGACTGAATCAAAGAATGGAGCGTTGCATGAACAAATTATGCCACATCAGTACAGTATATTGTCAAGGAGGAAATGGTGTACAATAAAATAATAAAAAATAAAAATTGTCCTCTTCATATTAAAGAATATTAGCCAAAAGGTTCCTGCTGTATGAGCATATGTACATGGTTCCAGTCAGTGTGAGGCTCAGAGCAAGCAAACAAACTAGTGCCAGTTCTGCTGCTATATTTGTGAGTAATATTTGAGTAACATGTTTGACTAAAGGTGGCCACACACTACAAATCTTTTGAGATTTTAAATCTGTGCACAGACCATGAGGACACACATACACACACATGAGGAGTCCCACGACAGATCATGGCATGAGAGAAAGTTTTTATTGAGCCCCGAGCACTTGTTATTTTTCACATTTACGTCTGAAAAATAACAATTTATGCGTTTTGTATATTTCTCTAATAAGAGGTAAGCAGATTTTTCATCTTTCCTCAGACTCAGAAAGACTAAAAATCTGGCTAAAAATCTCTAGTGTGTGGGCAGCTTTAGGGAGTGCCCGGGGCCGCCCCAGCATAATGAGCAGACTAGGCAGCTGTTTAGGTGCCTCAAGACCACCAGGGGGCCCCCATTAGTGCATACACAAATAGTACTAGAGGTGCCTCATACATTTCCCTCAAATGTTGAATGTCTTCTCAAAATGACCAGTACACTGCAAAAGAAATCTACAAATTAGTAAAATTTTCTCAAAATGTGTTTATTTGCCCTTGATTTGAGTTAATTAAGATTATTATTTTTTATCTAATTTTGAGTACAATGAATTAGTAAATTAAACCAGAATTATTTAAATTGATTTCTCAAATCAGGGCCAAATTTACCAATATTAAGAAAGTTTTACTAATTTCTTGATTTCATTTTTGCAGTGTAGTCTACTTCCTTGTACAGACATAGTCAGGTTGAAAGGTGGTTGACTTTGTGTCTCATTTATGGGAATATACTGTATATCGGAATAAAGGAAAGCTCCTGCAACTGTCTCACTCTTTTGCAGCTTTTATTGCAACGTTTCGGTCACAGACGTTTCGGTCACACAGAGTTTATTTCAAGTATCATCTTCTCCTACGCACCTGCCGCCTACTTAGGTGCGCAGAGCCAAAGAGCACCTTCTCCTCCATTTATCAAATGTATATTTATCTGAAATTAAATTGAAGTTGCAAGGGCCCCATGACATAATTTCGCTTCGGGGCCCCTGAATGCTGGGGCTGGCCCTGGGTGTGATATAAGATACGCTAATTCAAATGTTGCTTAAGGACCAGTGCTACTACCACCCCAGCATCACTAATGCCTCACAGAGCCACCCCAGTGAAAAATGTCTGGACACGCTGCTGTGGTTTACTGGACAGAAAACAGATATTTTCCCACTCACAAGTGTGTACTGAGATGGAGCTGAACTGGCTCTATGTTTTATAGAGAGCGTTTTTGAAATTACAAGCGACTTGTCTATGTGTGTAAAGACTCACTGATGCCTTGTTACTTCACATTATTCTTGCACACCTGTGAAGATCGCACCAGGTGTTTCCAAGGCACATAATTAAAGTACATTCATTACAGTGATTATGGGCCTTGATTTCCCCTCCCCCACCCCTCGCCATGATCTGTCTTTTTGTCTCCACAATCAGTTCTTGTCTGACACAATGAGTTGTCTGCCATTGATTCAGTTTCTCTCATCTGTTGTCAAAGGACAGGCAGGCCAATCACTGTGAAGGGCTTAAAAATAACAAGTCAAGCATACGCATATTTTGACAACATTATGTTCACAGTGATGCTCAATGCACATTAGCAGCTTGGAGTTTAGGAACAGCTGTGTGCTATATCACATACAAGTTTCCAATATGCCAAATTAAAACCCATGACGAAGTAGTTCATCGGTTTCATTATAATTAAAAATTGGTGCTCTCTGCTGCGAGATGGAAACCTTTTCTCATGATACAAAGCTCACAACAGGCTGTATAACATGGCTTACCACAAGTGTAATTAGTGGAGCTGTGGCTGTATGTCAGACTGTGTTACCGTGGTTACGCCATGCAGTTAGTCTTGTGTTTGATTGGCCAGAAACTAATAAACCCCCAACAATGCACAAGGCTTCAAATGTCAATCAATCAACTCTAAAATTTCCCTTGTGAACAATTATTATTTCCTGTCTCCATGAAATCTCATTCTGTGTAAAAAAACAAAAAAACAACCTGCTAACCCAGTAGTTTTGATCTCCAAAATCATGTTCTGAAATGATGGCAGGAGGTTGGTGGACAGCAGCCCGCCCACCAAACACTGGATCATTAGCAGAAGGTTCTTTTTCGCTGCTTACATCATCAGTGGCATCAACTGGAGGCAGGAAGTGAGCAAGAGAAATCAGATTAAACTAAAACTAGGGATTATAAGTGTAAAACTGCAACTAAAAATGTTGTTCTGTTGTGGCTTGAGGTGCAAGAGCAAGAGGAATGACATTTGAGACTATAAAATAAGGTTTTATCTAATATAGAGGGGGGCAACGAAAAGGTTAACACCCCCTTTTCGGTGACACCAGAGGCTGCGTCCATTGAGATTAATGGGGAATCATCAACTGAAATCTTCACATTTACATCTGAAAAATAACAATTTATGCGTTTTGTATATTTGTATAAGAGGTAAGCAAATCAAGAGATTTTTTTGCTGTAGAAGATTCATAGAGCGGACAGTTGATGTTTTAAAGTGGGCTAAAGATAGTAGGAAGTTAGCATGTTCAATGTAAAGTGTTTTGCCGTTCATAGGTCAAAAACAAAGCAATATTGAAATATAAGAAGCTGCTAAATTACTCAGTTATATGGGCATTTAAGACTTTTCAAAAAAAATGTAAAAGAACAATAGCAGCTAATTAGCTACGTGGAGACTTATCTCCATAAAACACACAATAATAAATTTAAATTGTATCCAAGTCTATATAAACCAAAAAGTAATATATTAAAATATTTCGCCCTGTTTTCAAGTATTGGGTACTTCCTTGCTTGTAAAATATCCACGCTATCGCTAGCAGTTAACACATAGCTGATTAGCCTCCGTTGTGCTTTTAAACTTGTACAATTAGAGTTTTTTGAAAAGTCTATGCAATTTTTGAATGGGATTATTACTTCCGGCACCAAGGCTCGTGCGTGTACCGACGAGCTGGTGGGCGGGACTGTGATGCTCCATTTCCAACAACAGTTAGACAACAAATTTTGTTTATCGTTACTATGACAACAGCTGCAAGGGATCTAGCTTCCCGCCTCCAGCAAAGCCCCAAATGTTTACAAACAATGACACATTATTGTTTTTTTTAAAGCTGCTTCACCAAGTACATTTTTATTTTTATTTATTGAGGCTGATATCAACACATTAACTTCACAAACAAACAATATTCTACAGTACCACTAACCAACCTCACTCATAAACATTTCATAATATACAGTACTTCACTTGTGTACATTAAAAACATTTCTTCCACCATGTTGAAAAGATTTCATTTTGAAAACCCGTGAAACAGTCAACAGTGCAAAATCTTAAAATTCGAGTCACCTTTCAAGTCTGTGCACAACCACTCAAATGGACCGAGTGTCATGTCTGGCAGCACAGCAGTTTGTAAAATACGTTTCTGAACTCGGGGTTGAAGACTGTGTAGATGATGGGGTTCACTGCACTGTTGACATAACCCAGCCACGTGACCACAGAGATCAGAGTGGGGCCGATGTGGCAGGACGGACACAAGACTTTAGTGACGTGAACCACAAAGAAAGGAGTCCAGCAGGCCAGAAACACACCTATAGGGACATGAAAAAGACTGTTATTCACAGCCTATGTTTTGTTATTTTCCAGTTTTATTCTTTCCCCTATGAAATTCAATCTGTACTCAAAAAGTTTATATATAGTATATAGGATATACACAACTTGGATACACATTTTTCAGTTTTGAAAATAGGGTGAGGCAAAAATGAGTACACCCACAACAAAAACAACTACATCCAGACCATTACAGCACCGAGTCTTCTAGCCTTGGAATGAACAAGTTGGTGACATTTTTGCAACAACTATTTAAGAGACTGGATGCTGGCTGTAGAGTGATGTCTCCCCCATAGATGTCCGATCGGGTTCAGGTCAGGAGACATACTTGGCAACTGCTTCCACCCAGTTCTTCTTCAGAAATTCAACTGAGGTGTGTTTAGGAGCATTGTCATGTTGGAAAACTGCACAACGACCAAGGGAGTGATGAGAGCATCTTCTCTTCCAGTATAGAGCGATGCTTCTGTGAATTCATGAATGATGCCATCAATGAAATACAGCTCCATGACACCAGCAGCACTCACTCGAGGCGCCATGCATTTTTCTTTGTTGTCCTCACCTTTGCCACGCCAAACAGTTTTGAAGCCATCAGTTCCATAAATATTCATTGTGGTCTCATCAGTATAGTATAGGCAAGGCAAGGCTAATTTATCTAAAGAGCACAATTCATATACAAGGCCATTCAAAGTGCTTCACAATGACATAAAATCACAAGACGGCAAATAAAGTCAATCAATAAAACATAAATATGATCATAAATCTATTACATTAAAAGGGAAGAGTGCAGATAAAATACTTTCAGTTGCCATGCACAGCTAAAAAGAACTGTTTTCTGTCTGGATTTGAACATGGTCAGAGTTGAGACCTGTTTCACATCTTCTACTAGACTGTTCCAGATTTTAGCTTTATTAACCACTCCCTGGTTCTTTATACAGCACTAACATGTCCATACCATGAAGAGACTTGTAAAGAAGCAGAGCTGTTTTAAAGTCTATTCTCTGAGCGACTGATGCCAGTGCAGAGACCAGAGCATTGGACTAATATGGTCATATTTCCTGGTTCTAGTCAGGACTCGAGCAGCAGCGTTCTGAATGTACTCTAGCTGTTTCATAGCTCGTTTAGAGAGGCCAGTGAGCAATCGTTACAGTAGTCTAACCTGCTGGAGACAAACGCATGGATTAGTCTCTAATTCTGGTTTAGACACTATATCTTTGATCTTAGCAATGTTTTTTAGATGGTAAAAAGCTGATGATATTATTGATTTGACCCCTAGATTTCTAACTAGATTTTTAGGTTTTAGAGAGACTCGAGGTGACTGATGACACTTCCTCTTTGTTTGTGTGGGACAAAGTTTAGCCGGAGAAAGTTGTTTTGCATCCACACACTGATCTGGTCCGGGCAGTGACAGAGTGAGTCTAAAGGCCCATGTTCACCTGCCGTCAGTGACACGTAGGTCTGAGTGTCATCTGCATAGTTATGTTAAGACACATTATTGCGGCATATTAGCTGACCCAAAGGAAGCATGTATAATTGAATAAGAGGTGTCCCAGGATCGACCCCTGGGGAACCCCACAGGTCACTGCCATTTTGTCTGAAACACAGTTACCAATTTCAACAAAGTATGTCTTGTCCTCAAGATAGGACTTGAACCAGTTTAGAGCAGTACCTGCGATTCTCACACATTTTTCTAACCTTTGTAATAAAAGTGTTGGTGTTCAGGCGGAGATCATAAGTCACCTTGATCAGAGCTGTCTCAGTGCTGTGGTGGAGTCTAACACATGACTGGAAAGTATCAAAACATTATTAGCCAGGAGAGAGTTAGAAAGCTGTTCATATATAACTTTCTCCAAGACTTTACTCAAGAATGGCAGCATACTTCCAAGCTATGTAGAGACTACCTTACTTGCTTTACTTTATATAAAAGGGACCAATGTTGCCATTCGATGCATTCGTGCAGTCCCCTGGCAGAGAAAGGGACAACCCTCAACATTGATTTATTTATTGTTTATTTGGTTGGGACAGTGCATGTTAATGAACACACATGAGAACCATGCATGTAAACACACCACTCCGGATTGTAGCCTTGGGCTAATTTCCATCCGTTGTCCCACACCTGTACACACTACACATTCTCATTCATCCTGATCTATTGTACATGTTTTTTAGTGGTAGGGAAAACCGGAGCACCCGGAGGAAACCCACGCAGACACGGGGGTAAACTCCACACAGAAAGGTCCCGTCCTGGCCCGGGATTGATGGACTGGCCAAGACTTGAACCCCATTGAACAGATCTGGGATTGAGTGAAATCAAAAATTGATCAGACCAAAGTCTCATCCAAAGCAAGTCTCTGGTAACAGCTACAAACTATTTGGAACTCAATAACAAAAGAGACTTCGCAAAACTACATAAAAACGATGCCAGCAAGAATGCAAGCTTTTATTTTAGTTATTATTTGTCAACAAAGGTCTATTTTGTTATTATTTTCTTAATGAATAACAATGAAATTGTTCATTTGAAACAAGTTTTTGATATATTACTAAGTTATGTATGTTTTCTTGTTTTCATGACTAATGGTCTAATACATTTGCTAAGCACTGTATTTATAAAGTTAAATAAATAACCTTGCTTTCATAATAATCAGACATATGTTGGTGTACTCATTTACACTGCGCTGAGACCTTTATTCTATTATTAGTTGTACATTTGTTTGCACATTTATCTCCTTTTTTGATTGAACATTTCCTATATGTTCAATCAAACATAGTTCTTAAGAGCTGCTCTAACAAGTGAAATTCTCCATTGTGATATCAATAAAGTCTTATCTTATCTTTGTATGTTCAAGAATCCTTTATCTATCTGATCCTATCCTGATCCGTGTGTAATCACAGCTTTTTCATAAAGTTTCTCTGTATGTGATAATTGAGATTAAATTTAGCTCTAGTGTGAATCTGCTCGTGCTTCAGTGAAATCGTTTCCAGGGAGATGGTTTCTATTTTGATTGTGTAGCTTGCAGCTTCTCACTGTTAGTGAAAAACACACAGCCTCCAGCTGTGAGGCGCAATGTCTCATCTAACTTCAATAATAGGCAAGAACAACGGCTTGTCTCAGCAGGAAGAAGTTGTCATATCATTCATTCTTACCTTGCCTGCAAGCTGAATGCTTGTGGTAGCTTGAAGTATTCTGGGAGTGTTACACAATATTAATCTGGCTCTTGCCACGTTACAGTCACTCTACTGAAGCCTGCATTTTGTTTTAGTTTTAAACGTATGGAACACAATCTGCAAAAAATGATGGTATAGTAATTTTCTTATTGTGTTAAAAAATATAAATCCATGACATCTTCAGATAAGGAAGAGACGGGGCACTTGTACTTGATTTAAGTTCGGGTCCGTCCAGAGTACACCTCTGGATGTTTAGGACTGTCTTGGCTGACATGTCTTTGCAACATCACGTAGTGGTTGGGGACAGTACATCTTGTTATGACTGGACCAGGATTTTTCTTTTACATTGGAGTCAACATGGAGTTTCAGCTCCCTCCGCAGTGGTGTGTGTATGATCTGGTAACTTCTGGAGATGTGTGAAGCCAGCCAGGGATTTAGTGAAATCAAAAATTGCCAGCAAGAATGCAAGCTGTTATCAGGGCCAAAGGTGGACATACAAAATAGTGACATTGTACTGAATGACAATGAAATTGTTCATTTGAAACAAGTTTTGTATATATTACTAAATTATTTATGTTTTCCTGTTTTCATGACAGGTGGTCTAATAAATGTATTAACATTATTAACCTTTATAAATATAACTTATTTATTTACATCAGTGTTATTACAAATTATTTGAAAAGCCCCTCCCTCCTTTTGCCACCCCTGGAATAAATACCACCCCTGGACCACCCCAATGAAAAGAGTCTGGAAACGCCACTGGTGTGTGGTGAACTGCTACAGCGTATTTGTGCTCACCTACAACCACTGGCAGGACCTTCATAGCTTTACGCTCACGACCGCTCACTCTGCTGCTCTTACTGTTCCTCCGTCCTCTTTTCCCAGCGTTGTTTTTGGAAGTGTATGTGCTCTGCCTGCTTCCTTCCTCCCTCCTCTCGGTCAGATCAGACACGCTGTCATTTTGCATTGTCATTGGGTCACTTTCCACCACTGCTGCCGCCCCGTCCTGCTCATCAGTCACTGGGGTAACAGAGGGAGTTGTCTGGGAAATAGTGGAGGGGGAAGTCGGACTCAAACCAGGTGCCATTGCGTACACAACCTTTTCTTGACTTCCTGTTGCAGTGGCCTTTGTGCGGCGGAGGGCGGAGCTTAAGTTCAAAGAGAGTGTGTGGCGATTGCCCCGTCCGGCCTGGGAGCGTGACCGTCCACTCCAACGCCTTAACCCGCGAAACATCCAGTAATACAAGAAGAGCATTACAGGACAAGGAACAAAGAAGGAGCAGACAGAGGAGTAGACCACGAAGTGATCGTCCTCCAGTTTACACACATTGGGGTCTCGTCCAGGAACCTGATTCAGACCAAAGATGACTGGACTGGCCACGCCCAAAGACAAGACCCAAGTGGCAGTGATGAGGGCCAGCTGCCGCACGCTGAACTGGTTTCTGTTATACTTGAGAGGCACCACCACAGCAATGTACCTGAAACAATAAAAAGATGGTTTTTATATTCAGTTTATTTCTTTAAACATATTCAGAGTCAAAATGGGAACTGCTAGAGCTGCCTTTCAGCATATGTTGGAGAAAGTCTAAAGCAGTGTTTCAACTGGTATGGCGGTGGGACCCACCACCGGGAAGACAAGCAGTGACCCAAAGAAGAACTAAGTTGGTTATATACAGTATCTTATAAAATACAGTATGAACAAATTGTTGTTAAATTAATACTAAATAAGCCTACAAAGCTGAAAATTAGCTTAAATCTTTTGAGACTAAAAATCTGTGCACAGACCACACACACTTAGGACAGACATGAGGACACACATACACACACATGAGGAGTTCCACGACAGATCATGCCATGAGAGAAAGTTTTTATTGAGTCACCCCTCCTCAGACTTAGAAAGTACTGAAAATCTGGCTAAAAATCCTCTAGTATGTTTCCAGGTTAAGACCCCATTGAGATGTTGTTTTTCAAACTTTTCACACCGAGAGAAAAAAAAATTGTACCCTCAGAGAGTTCATATAACTATAGATATAGGACAAAATTCCAAGAGGGAACTCTAAATTAAGCACAGCTACAGTATATACAGTGAGGCCAATAAGTATTATAGAACTACAGGAACCGTTTGACCTCTGGAATTGTTAACAAAGGCCATATATAACCAAATAAATTGTTTGACTCAAGTGATTAAATACTTATTTGACTCAGTAATATACAAAAATATTGTTAATAAATCATACAATATGATTTCAAGATTTTTTTTTTAGATTCTGTCTCTCACAGGGGAATTGCTAGCCTGGCTAGCACCAGACTAAATATCACAAGTGAATATTTAGTCTGGGAAACAACCGTTCATTTTCTCATACGGGAGGTGTGGTTTACGATTGTGCTTAGCTTAGTTTATTGGCCACTACTATGTCCACAGCAAATCGTATAGAGTCCCGATGACGTATGTTGAGCGACAGAAAGTCGACGAGGAGTGAAAAAGCATAGAAGAAGAAGATGAAATCCTGTCGGAAGCAAGGCTAAAACATCTTTCATCGTAATAAAATATTGTAAAGCCAAACGCTGTTCTTCTTTTAATATAAATTTTCGATTAAATGTGTTTAGAACACAATCTAACGCTTGATCGAACGATAGCTTCGCGTCTGTTGCAGCAACTACAACTTCCGTGTTTTTTACGCGTCATCGGCTTGCCGTTCCCCTCTGTGCTGTGATTGGTCCCCAGATTCATGCGAAGATTTCGGTCTTCCTATCCAGGCTGTCTCGCAGTTCGAATTGAAATTCGAG
>OMNZ01115297.1:0-17631 GCA_900303255.1 Lesueurigobius sanzi
CTACTAAGAGAAAAAAAAAAACCTTGTATACTCTTATCTATAGTAAAGAATGGTTTAAATGAGACTTTTCTGAAAGAAATCAGTGTCTCCTAAGATTTATGTACCTTTAGATGCTCGTATCCCACATTCACCTAATTGAGACACTGAAGACACTGTATGAAAGCTGCATAGTTTTATAATAACTATCCTTCTTTATATTCACATTTCACAAATATTCTTCTTCTTCTTCTTCCTGGAAGAGATCAAAGCCTTGCGCCGCTGTGGAGGTCGCGCGAGTTCAACTTTCAACACTATTGACTAGACTGATGTATTCTATTGTGTTTCTTATGCATACAATCCGAGATCTTTAGTAGAAGTATTAGAGTTGCTCTGCCATATTAATGCAAGTTTTATATGTAGGATTTAGAGAACACCTTTAATGGCTGGACTGGGGATTTGGCCCATCTGGCTGTCCTCAGAGAGTCTCTGTCCTGCTACATCAGTCCAGAAGACCTCTCTGTTCTTCAGGAGAGGATCGAGCTGCTGCACCGGCAATGGGAGGAAATGTGTCACCAGGTAAAATACACACATTTTGGATGTAAAATGTGTAAAAACAATTATATTATTATTATTATTGCTGTTGTATAAATATACGTCTTGAACTTTAAGTGATATTCTGCCTATTTAAATTTCACACAATTTTAACCACAATTTACTTAGAGAAACTGCCTGCCTTCAATAGGATGTCTGTATATAAACTGAAACCCACAGCTGAATGACTTTTCTCTAAGCGACATCCTGCCTCTGTGCTCTGTACAGGAAGTTGACACTTAGAGGTAGACTGCACTACAGATATTTAGCTGTGTGTTTTCTTGTTTTTTTAGCTGTCACTGCGCAGACAACAAGTGTGTGAAAAACTGAATGAATGGACAGTGTTCAATGAGAAGTATAAGGAGCTGTGTGAGTGGCTGACCAAGATGGAGAACAAAGTGTCGCAGAACGGAGACATCAGCATTGAAGAAATGATCGAGAAGCTGCGCAAGGTACGTTCAAATGTTTTCATAGTTTTGCTTGGGTAAACAATAATATGCACCTGCTCCCATCAAGCATTGACATAATATCCCATTACATCTTGACAGGTTAAAGAAATAGCACAGATATTTTTGTATTTATACTTAAATGTGTTATAACACATAAAATGTGTTATCTGACAACACTAGGTGACTTTACATTCTGGTTTTGATAAAAATGTGTGAGAATATCCACTGCCATATGGATTGTTAACATAATTAATGCATCAATCTCATTATTATTCTATCATTATTATTATTACCATTACCTGTTTTACAAACTTATTTTCTTCTTTGATGGCACATTTCCTGACTTTTTTCACCCCCCTGTGTGATCCTGTCCTAAGAGCTGTTGTAACAAGTGAATTTCTCCATTGTGAGATCAATAAACTATTATCTTATCTTATGATTGCCAGGATTATCAAGAGGAAATAACATTAGCTGAGCAGAACAAGTCACACCTGCATAAGCTGGGGGAGCGTCTGGCACAAGCCAGTCACCAAAGCAAAGCCGCAGAGATTGAACAGAAACTCTGTAAAGTTGGAGACCGATGGCAGCACCTCCTTGATCTCATTGGAGCAAGGTCAGAAACATGCTTTTATTTGAATTGTTGAGGTGCTTTTCTGTCTTATACACAGGGTTTCCGCTGGGCATTAAAAAGCATTAAAAGTTATTAAATGAATTGTGTCAAAAATAAGGCCGTAAATGTCATTAAAAAGCATTAAATAGAATTCAAACTGGCAATAAATCAAAGCTTCTTTTTTGTCAAATACAAACATTATGGTCTAAACTGGAGTTTTGGCAGAAATCATACTGTATTTCTGGTCAAAAGTTGTCTGTTGTATCAAATTCTCTATTGAATATGGAAATTAATATTAAATATGTTCTGATTTGTGGCGTTTGTATCATTAAAAATGTAATATTTGGGCATTAAAATAGCATTAAAAAGCATAAAATTTGAGTTGCTTCTACCTGTATAAACTCTGTATACAGTTTCAGACTTTTGTGAATATGTTTTAGAGTGAAGAAGCTGAAGGAGACTCTTGTGGCTGTGCAACAGTTGGACAAAAACATGAGCAGTCTGCGGTCTTGGTTGGCACATATTGAAACTGAACTCTCCAAACCGATCACCTACGACTCCTGTGACTATGAGGAAATACAGAGAAAACTTGATCTACAACAGGTACTCTAACAGATTGCTATTTTTTATAAAGGTTTATTATTACTTTAGAATAAACTGAGATATTTCTCTTCTTGCACTACACCATTGGTTGTATTTCTTTCATTCATTGCCCTCTCTCCTCCTCCTCTCTGTAGGAGCTGCAGCGGGACATAGAGAAGCACAGCACAGGGGTGGCCTCAGTCCTGAACTTATGTGAAGTGTTGCTCCACGACTGCGATGCCTGTGCCACCGATGCAGAGTGTGACTCCATCCAACAAGCCACACGCAGCTTGGACCGACGCTGGAGGAGCATCTGTGCCCTGTCCATGGAGAGACGCCTCAAGTATGGACACACTTTAGTTATTTGACTTAGGGCTTAAAGCTGCAAAGTATCCTGAAAACTATGCTGGTCTCAGTACCATGAGATCGGCTAGCAACTCCTCACCCTCTTTCATGTTATTCTGTCCTGTCTATTAAAGCTTGCAGGCTAAAAAGAAAAATATATACTATCTTGCGCAAATTGTTCAGATGCAATTGTCAGCATGGCATACTTACTATGCAGCTCAGCTTTTATGGTAATTCTCTACTGTTTTCCTGTAGGATTGAGGAGACTTGGAAATTGTGGCAGAAATTCCTGGAAGATTATTCCCGACACGACGAGTGGCTGACCACCTCAGAGAAAACAGCTGCGCTCCCCAACTCCTCCAACGTCCTGTACACTGTGGCAAAGGAGGAGCTCAAGAAATTTGAGGCGAGAATATTTTTGGACTGAATCATGTGAATTGTCCCTTACATTAAGGTTAGATGTCATTTTTGCGTTTTTTTTTTTTTTTTCCACAGGCTTTTCAGAGGCAGGTCCATGAAAGCTTAACCCAACTGGAGCTGATTAATAAGCAGTACCGGCGCCTGGCCCGAGAGAACCGCACAGACTCCTGCTGTAGACTGAAGGAAATGGCCAACGACGCCAACCAGAGATGGGACTATCTGCAGAAGAGGGTGGCATCCATCCTCCGCAGACTAAAGGTAACCATTTTAAATGACTATATATGAATTATTATTTATTATGTTACTATGTTGCTTTGTGTTCACAGCACTTTATAAATCAAAGAGAGGAGTTTGAGACAGCGAGAGACAGTATCCTGGTTTGGCTGACGGAGATGGACCTGCAGCTCACTAATATCGAGCATTTCTCTGAGTGTGACATTCAGGCCAAGATCAAACAGCTGCGGGTTCGTTCACAGACCTGTTCACTGTCATGTTTTGCTTTATTTTACATATATTTTTACATTTATGCTTGAAAATACATTTCTTTCCTAGTCTTTCCAGCAGGAGATCTCTCTAACAACGGCCAAAATCGAGCAGATCTTCCACCAGGGCGAGGGGCTGATCGAGAAGAGCGAGCCCCTGGACGCAGCAGTGATCGAGGAGGAGCTGGAGGAGCTGCAGCGCTACTGTCAGGAAGTGTTCGGACGAGTCGAGAGATACTACAAGAAACTCATAAGACTGCCTGTAAGTAACCAAAGCTTTTTAAATAAAGTGTTTGGATTCACAAACCTGCCATATTATTCTAATGGATGAAAGTCCTTTCTACTGGCCAAGATAATGCACGTCTTTTGAATATTGTTTCCACTTTTGGACACTTTTATGAGAAAATAATTAGACTTAAACTTATATATGCTGACAGAGAAGACATTGCATTTAGTGCTATTTTTGTTTCATGTGTAAAAGCCCAGTTACAGAGATATTAGCCTTAAACCGTGAAATTGCCATAGTTTCCATAGTTCACCACCATGGAATTCTCAGCTCCTCCATGTTTAATGTCCAACGTAACCTATTGGACTAAATCATTAACATCCTCAAATCTATCAAAAAATATGAAACATTGCCACCTGTGTTTCTTCTGTAGCTCGCAGACGATGATTCCGAAGTGTTCTCATCGGACCGCGAGCTGGAGCTGGACGAGCCCGGAGACCTGTCCAGTGTGCCGTGGAATGAGCGAGCGGGAGACGGGTTCCTGTCCCCTCTGCCCTCCTCGGGTCGGTCTCTGGCAGCTCAGCTGAGGACAGAGCGCTCGGGTCGGGACACTCCAGCCAGCGTGGATTCTATACCGCTGGAATGGGACCATGACTATGACCTGAGCCGCGGCCTGGAGAGTGCGAGTCGAGCCCTGAGGGAGCAGCAGAGCGAGGAGGGGGACTTCATGCAGAGGGCCGCTTCTGCACTCTCAGGTCGGTGTCGGAGAGCAGGTGCTAATACAACTCTATGGGAGAGTTTTTGAAGGATACATCTAAATAAGTTCCCCAAATGTTGAACTTGATCATTGTTAGGTAGCGTGAGCTGAAAGCCCTTTCATCTGACCAACATTACACATGTTTTTTGATAGAAAGATGAGAAAATAATCTTACTTTTGTCCATATGTGCTGAATGAGAAGACATTGAACCTCGTGATAGTTTTTGTTTCATGTCTAAAAGCCCAGAAACGACAGAGATAGTAGCCAAACAAAAAAACAGTTACCACCATAGGCTTCCTAGCTGCCCAGCACCTCAATTTTAAAATATAGGCTCCTTAAAATGATATGTCACATGAACACAACCTAAGAAAAATACCTTTTCATATTATATAGCTCCTTTTAAGACACTTTACACAAGAGGTAGGTCATCCAGCAACATGTGTCTAATATTTACCCGCTATAAAGGAGTAAAGTTCAATAATCCTTTGGGACATCATTTCTGCAATCAGTGCTTTCCAACTTTTCACCAACTTGTATTGATTTAACTGAAGAAAACAGGTAGAAATGGTAAGTTAAATTGAATGTTGTATGAATTATTGTACTGTTTCTTGCAGATGTAGTGATCCCAGAGAGCCCTGAAGCCTATGTTAAACTAACTGAGCAAACTCTGAGGTCCTCCACTGGTAGGAACAGCAGCAGAACGCAGCATGATACTGGCGTCTGGGCCACAATTAACTCAATCTAACCTTCTCACTGGGTTGTGGACTCTGCCTATATGTCCTCTGTTTCTCTCTACTGGGCACTTATAACACATCGGTTTGTAACTCTGTGGGATATGGTCAATTTTATTTTAATCCCAGCAAAAAAGCTCTTTTTGAGTTTTGAGGTGGAATAGAATCAACCAGATCCCATTGTCTAACACAGTGGTTCTCAACCGTTTTTGCTGGGGACATCCACAATGATGTCTGCTGGTGTTTGCTGATGTTTCCATTCAAACTACATAGAACATATGTCTTCAGTATGATCTGGGGCCCCCTGAAATGATCTCGGGACCCCCAGGTTGAGAACCACTGGTCTAACAAACTTTATTTATTTGGCAGTGTGCTGTGTGGCTAATCCCGGTAGCAATGTCTACATAACTTGTTCAGACAATTAAAAGTGGACAGAACCATATCATTTTCTTTATATATATTTTATATTGTCCTACATCAGGTGCAGGATTGTATCAGCTGTTTCTGCTGTGAGTTTGTGCATAAAGGACCTGACCTTATACTGTACACACAAACACATGTGTTGCATTTGATGTAGTGATGACTTTAATTCATTGCTCTGTCCACTTTTAAAAATAAAGTATTATTTTAGAGAAGCATGGTGTTTGAAATGTCTGACTTATTTTAACATTTCACATTACTTGTTTTCTTTCTGTCAATAACTTTGTTGGTCTTTTCCTGAGCTCCATTTATACAGAGGCACCAAAGTCACTGAGAAGTGGATCTGATTATCATCATGATAATGATTCGTGCAAATATTGAAACATTATCAGGATTTTACTCAGTGTCTATCCTGTGATCCTCTGTGTTAATGGGAACCCAGCTGTTTCTTGTGACACAATTACTAATGTGTATAAAAGAAGTAGAAATGATGCTAATTATAATAACAAACCTGTTTACAGGTGAAGCAGCCTCCACTGACTCTCAGTCTCTGGACATTAGTCGTTTCCAACAAATGGACCGGAGCCGAACGCCTACAAGCGCTGAACTGGACGGATCTTACATGGGATATGTATGTCCACATGTACTATTACATACTATTATATACAGTGTATTTGGATTTGGACAGGATTTTAAACATGAACTGTTGTATCACTTTTTCTGGCAGATGCGATTACTGGGAGAGTGTCGAGGTAGCATCGACACAGTCAAGAGGATGGGGTTTGAACTGAAGGAGGATGAAGATGTTGTTTCTGGGCTTGCAGATCCCAGCAGCTCAGAATCTCAGACCTCAGGTAAATGTGACTTTGTCCTTTCCACTAACAAGGACCATGCCACAACAATATTGCACACTGCAAAAAGTCATATGTGAAATAAGTCCATTTGTCCTTGGTTTGAGAAACTAATTTCAAGATACTTGTCCATGGGGCAAGATTTTTACACGAGAACAACACACTCAAAATTAAACATAGAAGATTGTTATTGGTGTTTTTCTTAATTTTAGTGTCAAAAATCTTGCCCCATGGACATGCATCTTGTTAGTTTCTCAAACCAAGGACAAATGTACTTATTTCAGGAAAATGGTAAATAAATAAATGGTCACATTTATATAGCGCTTTTCTACCTGCTTTAGGCTCAAAGCGCTTTACATCAAGGAACCACTCACCCATTCACTCTCTCATTCATACACCAGTGTACGCAGACACTGGAGGCAAGGTGGTGAAGTGTCTTGCCCAAGGACACAACGACAGTGTGCGCCTGCGGGGATCGAACCGCTAACCCTCCGATTATAAGACGACCCGCTCTACTACTTGCGCCACCGTCGACAAAATGTATCTAATAATTTCTAGATTACTTAACTTATTAAGATATGACATTTTTGCAGTGCAGTTAAGAATGTTTATTGACTAGGAAGATTGGAGGCCGGACGGAGACGTGGGTGGGGGGGTAAGACCATCTGGTAGTGCACCCAGCTCTTCAGGACCCCCCTCCTGGAAGACAAGAACAGTTAGAGGGAGGGGTTTTGAGACGCAGTGTAGAAGGTGCTTGGCTGGTTTAAAAAAGGCCTCTGGGTAATTGGAGGCATAGGCGAGCTGGGGGAGTGGTTGGAGAAGAGTGAATGGTTGGTTGAGGCGTGGACCTGCTCCCGAACTTAGTCAATCAGATATTAACTCCATTTCTGTCATATATCAATAAGTATTTGCTCAGTAATCCTACATTCTCCTTCTCTCTCAGGGGTGATCGAGCGCTGGGAGCTTCTGCAGGCCCAGGACCTGAGTAAAGAGCTGCGGACGAAGCAGCGGCAGCAGCAGTGGCAGCAGCTGAACTCTGACCTGAACAACGTGTGGAGCTGGTTGGGCCAAACCGAGGAGGAGCTGGAGCTACAGAGGAGGCTGGACCTGAGCACGGACATCCAGACCATCGAGCAGCGCATTAAAAAACTCAAGGTAACACTCACTTCGCTTTGGAAGAGTGTCATCCCTAGCATTACTCAAGAATTGTCGACTACTATATCTTGATTAATATTATTTTGCTCCAACGCCATCTAAATCCTCACCCTATACATCTACAATCTACTACTTTTCTAAACTAGACCAATGATCCAAATGAAATGTGTCCACAGGAGCTGCAGAAAGCCTTTGACAAGAGAAAAGCTATAGTCCTGTCCATAAACCTGTGCAGCGGAGAGTTTGTGCAGTCGGATTCAGGGGAGTCCAGAGAACTTCAGATTAAACTCAAAGACATGAACAATCACTGGGACCGACTGAGCTCATCTCTGGACCAGTGGAGGGTTTCACTACAAGAGGCTCTTATGCAATGTCAAGTATGTCATTGAACTCTTCATATTAACATTATTTCAATTCAGGGCCTGTAAGTTTTGATTTACTCACGTTTATTTGTAGGAATTCCATGAGATGAGCCATGGTTTACTGCTATGGTTAGAGAACATTGACCGAAGAAGGAATGAGGTGGTTCCCATCGACCCGATCCTCGACAGTGACACTCTCCAGCAGCATCACAAGACACTGACAGTAAGGAAAGCACCAACAAACATTTGATATTATATATTTACATTCATACTATTCACATACATATTTTTCATCTTGCCTTATAAAACATTTTTCAAAATCTCACAAAAATAGAAATGTGTGCAGAAGGATGCTAGATTAATGTTTGAGTTAGTCCCTATAAGAGAATAATGTTTTTCTATATACAGTAGCTTTCTGCAATGTTATGATAATCCTCAGTGGTGGAAAGTAAAGTGTAGGTACTTTTACTTTACTTAAATACATTTTATGATGAATAGTTTTTTTAAACTTTTGACTTGACACATTTTAGAGCTTTCTACTCCTCTACATTTTTGAACTGAAGTAAAAGTAGAATAATGGTTTAAACATGGTCGTACTTATCAGAAATATCACAATTATCAAGTCTAAAATACCAGTGGCTCAGTTAGTCTCTGTTTGACAATGTTTAGACCTGGTTTAGACCTGGTTTGGACTTGGTTTAGACTTGGTTTAGACCTGGTTTAGACTTGGTTTAGACCTGGTTTAGACTTGGTTTAGACCTGGTTTATGGTTTAGACCTGATTTGACACACATTTTACTCTTTCAATAGTTAGAAATATATGTGTGAAATACTTTCCCTTATGAAGCACATTTGAATGTTTCCCAGCCCACCTTAGGTTGAACTTATCATGGGTGCCGTGAACATTTCACCTGATTGGGGTTTGTGTAACCTTGCCTGCAAGCTGAATTCTCGCGGTATTTGTGATTTCACAAACACACGAGAATCCATCTTGCCCCGAGCTGCTAAAGTGTTTGAGTCAGGACCACCAGTGGGACTGAGCGACGAGCCGCTAAAGTGTTTGAGCCAGGACCACCAGTGGGACTGAGCCACGAGCCGCTAAAGTGTTTGAGTCAGGACCACCAGTGGGACTGAGCGACGAGCCGCTAAAGTGTTTGAGTCAGGACCACCAGTGGGACTGAGCCACGAGCCGCTAAAGTGTTTGAGCCAGGACCACCAGTGGGACTGAGCGACGAGCCGCTAAAGTGTTTGAGTCAGGACCACCAGTGGGACTGAGCGACGAAAGCAGCAGGTGCCGAGCAAAACAAATATTTGTTTCGAAAATAAAGCAGTGTGGGTTAAGGTGCCTTCAACCCGCAAACTCGTGCTACAAAAAAATGCAAAAACCACTCGACAACATTATGATATACAGCTCAGATCTATCTAACAAACAACTATGAGCGAAACTCTGAACGGATTGATTTGGAGCGGTCCCAGATTGATATTGTGGAGAACTCAACTATGAGTGCTACACAATGTCTATCTGGCTCTTGCAGGTTAGGGTTTGTGGTCAGGTTGAACAATTAGATGCTCTACCACTAGAGGGCGGCACAGCCCACAGTCATGCTGCATGAGGGTTACATGTGTTCAATCCCACACACACAGAAATGACACCGTGTGAGACAGTAAACATCTATTTCCCTTCACTTTCCACTGTTTGTCTTGACTGGGTTAAGAACCCACAAAGCTAATTCATTACTTAAAAGTAGTTCTGTTTCCTTTCTCCACAACCTATCTACGTGAGGTAGGCTTTTCAAACATGAAAAAGAGAGACTCAAGAGACTGTGTTAAACTAAGCAGGCACAAATAATAAATTACTTTTTTGTGACATTTTTCTTTAGTGGGGGCCTTGTGATTTTTCTGTTGTAAAAAGGTATAAAGCCAATGGCCTTTAAGGTTGGGAAACACTGCTTTATACCATGTAGCATTTTAATCTGATATATTTATCTATTATCTGATCTGAAATGTGTTTCTCTTGTATCTGTACTTTTCTGTAAGCAAGTACTTCTTCCACCACTGCCTGGTTACCCTCTTCAAGTAGAACAAATGCAAACTCTATATATAGCTCTTAATCTGATTTCAATTTTCTTACACTGCGCCTCTGAAATCAATATACTCTAATCACAAAATAATAACATTCTAACATCGCGACCTTTTCATTTTGTTCTTCTCCAAAGCAAATCCGACAGGAGCTCCTGGATTCCCAGTTGAAGGTGGCCTCTCTGCAGGACATGTCGCTGCAGTTGCTGGTTAACGCTGAGGGCACAGACTGTCTGGAGGCCAAAGAGAAGGTCCACGTCATTGGGAACAGGCTCAAGCTGCTTCTGAAGGAGGTGACGAGGGACCTGAGAGAGCTCGCCAAGATCTTAGACATCACAAGTAGTCAGCAGGTGAGATCCACTACTAACTATTGCATTAGGGATTATTTACCACAGTAGTTTGGAATCTAATTAAAGGACGCTGTGCTTTGTTTTGTTTGACTAATCCTGCATATTCAGTCCATTTCCTTCTACAAATATTTCTTTTTTGTTCTTCTCTCGATGCAGGATCTTTCATCGTGGTCTTCTGCAGATGACTTGGACACCTCTGGGTCCCTCAGTCCGGTCTCAGGAAGGAGCACCCCGAGTCGACGTCGATCGGTAACACTGACACCCAGAACAGCCACACTTTATCACTGCTTCACAAACTGGGATTTTTGTTGACTTGTTTAGCTTATTGTTTTGTTGACAAATTGAAGCCCGTGCCCCTGAATGCCCCTCTAAAGGCCAGGTCCAACTCTTCTGCCATCCCCCAGTTTCTCCTCACTGCATCTCTCAACACCTGTGGTTCTCAAACTGAAAAGGCTACAATTCGTTTGGTATTACTTACTTCAAATTTCATTCATATAGATTGTCTTTTGCTAGGCATTCATACAGTATGTCATTAACGTTGTCCTTTCATCCTTGTTAAGTGCTGATTTTCTTCTTATTTTGTCTATTATACTTTGGTTAAGACCTGGTTAAGTCCTTCACTATATGCCTGCCTAGTTTAGTCCCTGACATGTTGTAAGTGTTTTCTGAGTTTGAGAACTACTCCTGTGCACCTGCTTTACTTTCCTCTTTCTCTCAATTCCTACAAATTCCTACCATTTTCTTCACCTTTCCTCTTAAATCTTGCCACAGAAGTCCTGTTGCAATACTTTTTGTCTGTAAACTTTTATTTCAGAGCTCTCTTTCCCCAAAATGCCTGTCCTGCAAATCTGTATTTCCTCTAATCAGTCAGAATTACTGTAAATTCGAGTTACCTTTCCCTCAAAGTTCTGGGAAAACATACTACAATCTAAGTTTGCAAAAACCTGATATAATCTCTGATTCAATAATGATGCAAGCATGAGGTATTATATTCAGGCGTCAGTCCAAATAAGCATGCCCCCGCTACTGTCTTGTATTGTATCTTCAAAGTCACACTTTGAAAAAGAAAAATCCTAATGTTAAAAAGCTATCATCTTCACATATTTATTTGCTTTTTATTTTTGGGGATCGATCATCAATAGCTTTGTTCTTGATTTGCCTGGACTGAAAAATACTTTCTTTCTTTACCCCTCCCCCTGTTCATTGCAAACAGCAACGGGGCAAAAGTAGGGTGTCACAGCCCGGAGCGTCTGTGAGCAGTCCACACCTAAGGTACATGTATGTTGGTTTCTAGCACTCACAGAAGATAATGGAACTCACCCATGATGCACTGGATGACAAAAAGCCATGCTTTACAATGTTTTATGGTATTGTGCCAGAGCGGGGGCTCATGACAGTGGCTTCCATCATCTTCTGCACGTCTAGACCCTGTGTTTCAGTTAGGGAGGAGCGCAATGACAGCGGAGGAACAGTGGACACTGGGATCAGTGGCTGATGGAGAATAATTCAACTAATTACACACAGACTACACTTTTGATAGGATTATGTGCATATTTTAATTTATTACATAACCTGACATAGTCTATTGATAACTTAGTATCGTGCACTGCCCAGGTTGTCAACAGATGATTAAAATAGCTTTAGTCCCATAGTTCACTCAGAGCTGCTCCATCCACTGCTTTGACATTTGTATTATATATTTATAGACAATATGTGATGATACAGTCGTCTGGGTGAACCACAGGGAGAGACATCGAGGTTAGATTTTTTGTATTTTTGAGAGTGTTTATTTTATATCGTTTCAAATCAGTTGACACAATTTCTTTCTTTTTTTTATTTGACCTTTATTTAACCAGGAAAGTCCCAGTGAGATTAAGAATCTCTTTTTCAGGGGAGTCCTGGCCCCAGAGGAGATACTATTGTACATGTTTTTAGTGTACAATAACAATGTTGCTGCTGTCCCTCTGTCCACTTCCTACTGCTGTCTGAGTGGTAGTAGGTCAGATGTTGTTTAAAACATGTGCAAACCCTCTTCTTGCTTAATATCGCTAATAAATCTCTATAACAGCAATTTCACTATGCTCCTTCACACCTTTAACTTTCTTTTGGCTGTAACTGAGCACACACAGCCTCTTTTTCCTCAAAGAGTAATGTCTGCAATGAACAATACATTCGCTGCACTCTCTGTCGCTCTTCTTCTCTTTTGTGTGTGACATTTTCTTCTTCTGCTGCTGCTTCACTGACTCTCCACCATCTCCCCTCAGTCTGTCATCTGTGAGTCTAGCCTCTCGGTGGTAAGGGGCACCTCTGGTAACACAAAGATCAACATGTATTCATTCTTAATCATGGCATCAACACATCTAAAACGGCATCACTGTTGAGTTTTCTGAGGGCGATGGTGACTGTAACAAATGTTTTAGTCTCAAAATCTGCCATGAACTACTTTTATTGCTATGCTTTTCTTGCCTTAGCATGCTTTGCACTTTTCAACAGGATAAAAGCAAAGAAATACCTTATTAAAATGCTCATACTTGCAGCATGCCTTTGTCTCTTTCCTAACTGATGTTGCAGATGTATTTGCCTTGGACTCTGTCATGTGGCTGTCCCTGTTAATGTTTGTATCAGTCGGAGCATGGATCTCATAATGTAACGTTGCCTTGGACCATGTGAGGCATGTGTTGCATCTTATTTGGATTGAAGGTTATCAGACAGCGCCTAAGTAAACAGATGGGACTCAATTCAACTTTGTTTTAGCTTGACAAAATGAATTTAGGATCTGTAGACATGCCTCCTGACTGGGTTAACGTAAGTGAAAAGCAGACACAAATATATGTTAAGGGAACATTTAAGTTTACCAAAACATGTAAAGCCAGATGTCCATATAACTTTAAAGGATATTAGGTTTGAAAATAGGTTTGCTATATACATTTTTCTACTAATACTACTGATAAAAGTCAAGACTAAGAGCTAATTTGCTATCCTGATTAGACTAGTACTAATTCAAAATAAAGCAATGTCCATTATATACCACTAGAATATCTCTACTCACCTCTAGGACATGTACCTTTTAATCTAAGCTCTGTTGTGTTTGCGAGCAGGTCTCTCGACGCTGGGTTCGCTTCCTCCCCTTCTGATCCCGCTCCCTGGGGTCAGGGATCCTTCGTGAGGCGTGTCCTGTGGGTGGCGCTGCCGTTCCAGCTGGTCCTGTTGCTCTTAGTGCTGTTGGCCTTCATGCTGCCGATGTCTGAGGAGGATTACTGTGTCCAGTCCAATAACTTGGCCCATTCACTTTACCCGATGCTCAGCTACAGGAACGGACCACCACCAGTATAGCCTGATGTTTCAGTGTTTCCTGCTCAAATCATATTGAAATTCCCTTTAGTGTTGGAAGTATTATTCATTTACCGTGCTTTTTACAGAATTGGGGCTGCACAGTATTGCCATAACTAGCAAGGATAAATAATCACAGCTATAAGTGAAACAACCTTAATATTCATCTCATATTTCACATTTCTTTCTCCATTACCATTATTATTGAAGCCTGCATGCGTTTTCACACCCAAAACGTTTGCTCTATGATATACAAAATGTGATATTGTCATTGTGCAGCCCTGATCCAACTCTGTGTCAAATAACAAACCGATCTGTCTGATTGATCTCACTGAACTGTCTTGAATGTTGTGCGTCTCCAAAGGGAGTAGCCCCAGAGTCTGAGCCGCTGTGAACCTGCGAAACCCTCATCGCCGAGATTTGTACAGAGACATTCAAGATATCTGACATCGCAGTTATTTTTGTACTGGTATCCTGGCATGCGCTCGAATCACACGGGTTGCTTTGTATTCGCTTACTCCACTGTCTGTCCATCTTGAACTCCCATCAAACCTTGTAATGCCAGTCATTCATGACGTTTGTACATTTGTTTTTATTTTTTAACATGAAATATGACTGTGAGATTATGATATAGAGCTATTGTATATTTTGTATGACAGTCAATGAGTATAAAATGAATGGCATTATATATTATAACCTGTATATAATGGAAGAATATATAATGTATTGTATGTACATGCAGACAGAAACAATGAATGCCAAATCCTTATTTTGACACACGGCTGTTATTTCACTCTTTATTCATAGACTATGAGTAACTAAGGTGGCCCTGCAGATGAACAGGGTGGCACTGGTAAAGCAAGGCCGTTGATAGGAAGGGGGCAACTGGGTAAGAACAGAGGGGGGTCCATTTACTAACTATTAAAACAGTAACAGGCCACTTTTAGACTTTATTCATTTTTATTCCATTTAATGCTTAAATAGTGCATTTTAGTTGAGTGTTTTTCTTGTTTAGACGTGGTTTACACCAGTTTAGAGATAATTTAGTCCAAATTAGGCCTATTTTAGACGAGTTTTAATTTGATCCAGAGCTAGGCCTGGTGGTAATTGGGGGGTCAAATGGTGCTTGTTGTGAAAAATAATAGAAAAAGGGTTGGGGGGCCTATGCAAAACCTTGCCCAGGGCCCTAAAAAGTCTGTTGACAGCCATAGGTAAAAGTATACTGAAAAAAATAATCCAGTGTGCTATAAGTAAAAATACTTAATGAAAACTTTACACCGACAAAGTTTAACATATCATTTTGTAATCATTTGGAATGACTAAATAAGATAGTAAATATACAGACAGAGAAGCATGCTATAAAATCTACCTTTTCTTCATTACTTTGGTGTCTAGATATTTCCACCATAACTGCAGGTCAAAGTTCAACAATGGAAATGTATCCTACCGATCAGTTACTGCTGTTTATCTAAAATGGTGAGGGCTTTATTATTTGTCCTCTATAAAACACTACACCCAAACTATTGAGACGAGGGTGTTATTTTAACGCAATGCCAGAGTCATTCAGACTGTGATGTGATCCAGCGGTTGTGTCCAGAGAAGAGCCAGGGCCCCTGTGGGACAGTGCCCTCTGGTGGTGAGCGGGACAGAGCCAGGGGGCCCCGGGCTGATGCAGGTGATGGTGATGGTGATGGTGAAGGTGAGTGTCCAGGAGTTTGAGGAT
This sequence comes from Lesueurigobius sanzi, assembly GCA_900303255.1. Classification (NCBI taxonomy): domain Eukaryota; kingdom Metazoa; phylum Chordata; class Actinopteri; order Gobiiformes; family Gobiidae; genus Lesueurigobius; species Lesueurigobius sanzi. Next base: position 15,443 of record OMNZ01115297.1, read on the forward strand.
TTCTTGACTCGGGACATCCACAGCGGAGGTGTCCAAACCGAGCATCTGGGAAACATCTGTGCGGAAATCTGCCAACTAAGAGGAGAGTAAAGCATTTAGTCCCACAATAAAGAAAACAAATAGTGTTTGTCCCACAATAAAGAAAACAAATAGTGTTTGTTCCACAATAAAGAAAACAAATAGTGTTCGTTTTAAGATGATACATTGGAACATTGGAGGTGGATGAAGACAAATGAATGGAGTGATGTTTTCTGTTTATTACTGACATCATTTTTATAAAATAAAGTATTGCACATTTTGTCATTTTTTATGTTTTCATATAAAAACAAATCATCAAAATTGCCAATATTTTCTGCAATGAAATCTAAATAATAATGTAATCTAAAGAATTGAAGATTTTGCTTTGTAGATACAGTATATTAGTCTGTTGAAAAACTAGTATTAGTGAATAAATCTGTAAAAATTCAAATTCCGCCTTGTTTTTTAGGGTTTAAAACTCAATAAAGCAGGATGGGGGTAAAATATTGAAAAATCCATCTGAACAAACGTTCAAAATATTAAGTACAAACCTGGAAAGTTTGGAGTCTGTGAATTGGAGAGGACAATGTCAGAATAAATTGGATTTACAATTTCCCTTATAGTTCTATGGAGTCGGTGCAATAATTACTTTCCTTATTGTAAAAAAAAAAACTGGACATTTTGCCTACAGTGTCTTTCCTTAATTAAAATTCAATAGTACTCTGCTATTTTAGGTGACACATATGACTGATTGATCTAATCAAGGATTCTTCCAGAACACACTATTCTGAACCAGAATTTAACATGTATCTACATGTATGTATGAAACATAGCACTCATCGTCTGCATTTGCCCCAAACTGGTGTCTTGATACCTCTCTCTCCTTTTCCGACATCAGCTCCAGGCTCTGTGTCAGGGTTCTGAGCAGCTGCTGGTCCTCCAGGGTCCTCCTCTGTTTCCCTTTGAGGTCAGAGGTCACGGAGGTCAGTCTTTTCTCCACTTCAGCCTTTCTCTCCTCCAGTTGACCCAGCTTCTTCTTCTGCTCCTGCACTGTCTGGGTCTGCTCCATCACTTTCAACTTGGCACCAGACAATACACAGACACAGTTTGTGTTTAGGATAAATATACTTTATTTCGTTTTACCTTTGTGCTCTTACATTACACAAAAGTAGCAGATATAAAACTATTTGTCTTATACAGTGGCAAGACTCTGTACCACTGAATCACTGCCTCTCCGTGTATAATTAAGATCCAAGAGTCCATGCATCTGGTCTTTAAAGCACATAATGTAAATGCCTGTGTTCTACACATATACATATCCTATGCAGTGTAGAGTCCTCTGTTGGTAGAGTGCGTCCGTCCTATGCAGTGTAGAGTCCTCTGTTGGTAGAGTGTGTCCGTCCTATGCAGTGTAGAGTCCTCTGTTGGTAGAGTGTGTCCGTCCTATGCAGTGTAGAGTCCTCTGTTGGTAGAGTGTGTCCGTCCTATGCAGTGTAGAGTCCTCTGTAGGTAGAGTGTGTCTGTCCTATGCAGTGTAGAGTCCTCTGTTGGTAGAGTGTGTCCGTCCTATGCAGTGTAGAGTCCTCTGTTGGTAGAGTGTGTCCGTCCTATGCAGTGTAGAGTCCTCTGTAGGTAGAGTCTGTCCGTCCTATGCAGTGTAGAGTCCTCTGTTGGTAGAGTGTGTCCGTCCTATGCAGTGTAGAGTCCTCTGTAGGTAGAGTGCGTCTGTCCAATGCAGTGTAGAGTCCTCTGTAGGTAGAGTGCGTCTGTCCTATGCAGTGTAGAGTCCTCTGTAGGTAGAGTGTGTCCGTCCTATGCAGTGTAGAGTCCTCTGTTGGTAGAGTGTGTCCGTCCTATGCAGTGTAGAGTCCTCTGTTGGTAGAGTGCGTCCGTCCTATGCAGTGTAGAGTCCTGTATTGGTAGAGTGTGTCTGTCCTATGCAGTGTAGAGTCCTCTGTTGGTAGAGTGTGTCCGTCCTATGCAGTGTAGAGTCCTCTGTAGGTAGAGTGTGTCTGTCCTATGCAGTGTAGAGTCCTCTGTTGGTAGAGTGTGTCCGTCCTATGCAGTGTAGAGTCCTCTGTAGGTAGAGTGTGTCCGTCCTATGCAGTGTAGAGTCCTCTGTAGGTAGAGTGTGTCCGTCCTATGCAGTGTAGAGTCCTCTGTTGGTAGAG
>OMNZ01115318.1:0-16169 GCA_900303255.1 Lesueurigobius sanzi
TTTTTTAAAAAAAATTTTTTTTTTTTAAAAAAAAAAAAGAAAAAGGGGGGGGGGGGGGGGGGGGGGGGGGGGGGGGTGCAGATATTTATGCAACCCACTGTACATACAAACATACACATACATACAAACATACACACATACAAAAACACTTACTTGACAGTACACGGCAGCACTTGCATAGTTCTTGTTTGTTTCTTTTGTTTTTTTTTTTCTCTGCTTTTGTTTTTAGCTCTGGATGCTAAAATAACCCTCCCTCCCTCCCTCCCTTCACCAACATATGATGTACTACTATACTACCCATCTGTCCATGTGTTTGTGAGCACAGTCCAGACTGTACCCCTCCTAAGGCCAATATTTGCAGAGTGGCTGTTACCCCTTGGATAATGATCATATATTCTGTGGAAAAAACACAATTTTGATCACCTGCTCCCCGGACTAAAAAGATTGCAATCACTGAATGCGTATAGTGGACAACATTGATCCCCCTTGAATCATTTACTCAAACTACTGGTTACAGCAGAATGGTGTGGTCTACAGAGCTTTGTCCAAATGTCACTGCCTACCAACGTATTGGCGCCAACGATGTCCTCTCCTGATGGATTTTCACACATAACCTAAATTGTTGAATATATTTTCTTGGACATGTCAATGACAATGTCCACTGGCCATAAATAATATGCGTACTAAGTTTCTTACAACCCACATTGATTTGCTTAGAGATGTAGTAAAAAGCACTGCTTGCATCTTAAAGAAAGAAGGCCAGTGGTCTTTTGGAGGATTTTTCTTTGTGCTGTAGTGAGACAATCAGTAGCAACATAGTTTATTTTTTTTTTTACCAGTCAAGGTGTAAAAATAAGACCATTCCTTCTCGCTTGGGTTTTAAGAAAAGCACCAAGAAGATAGCTTGCACAAAAAATGAGGAGGGGATCAATAATTCACAAAAGCGAGAACCAGAGACACTGTAACCACTAACACACTCACTGCTATGAGCCAGGGCTGCCAGATACCCTTGGCTCTTTTTTTTTTTTTTTTTTGCTTTTGCTTCTTGCACTGTAGATTCACTTCAAAACACAAAAAAAGAATCAATACAGAGGATGTTGACCATATTACTAATTCTGTCTCCATTTCATCCACAAGTCAAGCACAGCGGGGCGGTCAATAAAACTGGAAGTCAGACATCCATTTCGCTGCCATATCTTCAGAGAGTGAAGGAATCGATACGCAGGTTTGACAAGAAAGAGGAAGAGCAGGGGAGCTTCATCAATGCGGCTGCACAATCACTGCTGGCATTTCATGTACTTAAATGCTAATGCGCGGGATGCATACACACTGATCTATACAAGGACGCACTGTGCACTTTCTCCAAGGGAAAGTGTGTGTCAGCTGGGAAAATCAATGGAACAGATGCGAAACATTGGCGGTGACATCTCCTCCTACCTGTCCCGCTCGAACAGGGGCAGATAGTCATTGGTCAGGACAGCTCACCTCTACTGGCGCTGAAGTTTTTGAAGGGGTTGGAGGCACGACGGACAGAGTGCATCTCCGATGAGTCTGCGCTGTTCACAGCCCTGTAGGTGTGCGCGAGTTGGTCTTGGTCGGGCCCCATGAGAGGCGCCTCTTCCTCCTCCTCCTCCTCTTCCACACCCTCGTCCTGTTTCATCTCCACTAGAGCGGTGCCCCCCTCAGTGGAGCTGAGGGGCGGGACGTCCCAGTACAGAGCCAGCACTACGAACTGCAGCAAGACCCACAGGAGGCACATGAAGATCTAAGAGCAAGTGCGAGGGAAGAATGAAAGAAATATGTCAGTTCGGTCGCTGTCCCCAATAGTCTGAATACAAAGTTAATGTACACAGCAGTGTTACTGTAAAAAGTATCAACAGCTTTAGGACCATTTCAGAAAGACCCTCACTAGGGTTGGGTATCGGTTGTTTTTTTTTCCGATACCGGTGCCTACTCTGTATTTTTTAAACGGTACCGTGCTTAAATGGTTCTCGAACCGGTACTCAAAAAAACAAAAGTGCACACACTTTGTCAAAAAACAATACCCTTTTATTTCCAGGGCCAAATTGAACACAATAATGGTCATTTTTTCAATAAAACACAGTTTCTTTCAGTGTTTTTATCATTTAGAAGAAAAATATTTTTTCGGTACCTGTTTTCGGTACCAATTTATTTTTCGATACCGGTAGTACCTTAATTATTTTTGATACCATACTAGTATCGTTTAACGGTACCCATCCCTCACCCTCACACCACATTTTTTCACTTGAATTGATTAATTGCAGTTGTGTCTGTAAGAAAACATTTCTGAAGTATAAAAAGCAAATATCTGGTATTAAGCTAGTCAGCTACATTAATAAATCCCTTAATTAACCTTGTAATACATTATTGCAATACTTAGATAAACCGCTCCACTCAATACAGACACGTGTAATACTGTAAAAAAAGACTCCAAAAACACAAAATCAGAATCAAACCAAGGCCAAAATATTTACTAAATTAGGAAAGTTATAACTAAAGCTGAACTTCTGCACATTTATAAGTGCCATGCATGTTTGATTTTAGAGAGTGTTGATGAAAATGTAAAAATCTCGGAAGACTTAAGTGAATTTGCGATATTTTGTGGCTTCTTGCGATACAGATATTGCATCACCTAATAATGTGATACAATATTTTTTGTGCAGCTAACTACTACTTTAAATAAACATTTAACCTACATTCATTATTATTTTTTATTGTATATGTAATCCTAACTTAAAACATCACATATTCAGTTGAATAAAGTGAAGCAGCCTATTAATATTATTGCCATGTTCCATTAGTGGCTCAGAAGGGGCTCTTAGTTACGCTTGGGTGGCACCGGGGCCCCTCCATTTCTAAAGCCTTTAGGAAAATTGAGAACTGAATGCTTTCAATTCAGCATTCAGGTGAAGGATTTGTGGATTTTTTGCCCATTTCCATATTTGTTAACATTTGGTGATCAAATTAAATTTGTTACTGATCGACAAAATACTGTGCCAGCTCCTCTCAATGGGGTGGCCTTTGCCCCTTCTGGCCTCCCCTGTGACCGCCCCTGATATACACAGCATTAACGCTCTGAACACTTTCTGCCATGTTTTGTTTTTTTATATCTGTCCTTGCTGCTAACTGTAAATACAGAATATAAATCAATGATCTAATATATAGGTATATAGGCCTTTAATTCATCAATGAGAGGTGTGGTACGGTGGGACCCATTTTACAATTTCTCTATTATTGGACTTTGTCTTGCCCATTGCACATCACATTATTGCAGTGCGTGATGCCATAAACCCTCCAGGCAGCATGACTCCTCAATCCAGCTGAACATAAAAGCAAACCCATTAACACGAATGTGAGCATGAGTTAACAGCCTGCAATTACGAAATGATGAAAATATGGTTGCAAATCGTCTGTAAAACAAAAGTAGTTCCGGTGGCTCTTTGATAGAATTCAATGAGGCCCCATCTGGTCTACAGGTGGTTCATTTCAGCCGACTCATGAGATGGAAACAGATCAATACGGCTTGTTATGTGCGTAAGTATAGCCGTGGGTGTTTGGTATTTTTCTACCCGAGATAAGAGGCAGCACCTATGCGATAAAAAATTACATGAAGAATATTTGGGTATGCTGAAGTTGTAACAGAATGGCAGATCAGTGATTATGAGAGAGCGCTTACCCCGGGAGACGTGTACTTGTTCACTACAAAAGGCCCCAGTCTGAAATCACACAGGCGCAGGAACAAGTTGAACGCCGGCCCTAGAGAGAAGGGAAGGAACGCTTTTAAGTCAGAACAGAAGAAACACACCTTGTGCGATGAGTTTTACAAATAAAGGAAAATCTAAAAGTTACAAAGGAAATGAAACCGACCAACGAGAAGGCCAACTTGTCGACAGGCCATGATCGCAGCAAATATCCCGGCTCGCTCATCAGGTCTAGTGGTGCGAGTCAAAAAGCCGAAAATGGATGACCCCGCGCCGGCGCCGACTCCTGAAAGGGACAAAGTGAGGCGTAAATCTCGAGTCTGCACGCATCTGAGGCTGTGTAATGTTTTCAGTGGTCACATGCAGAGAATATAGTGGTCACCTGCCACAAGACGACTGCTTAACAACAACCACTTCGAGTATCCAATGAAGTACATGAAGTTACCTGCAGATGAAGAGAGATCACAGTAAGAAAATGTGCAGTGAAAGAAATGAGACAAAATAAGTAATCTTTCTCTACAAGCCACTTATACAGGACAGTATTGTTTAACACCGAAATTTTTCAAATTTTTAGATAATAAACATTCACCTGGAAATAAATAAATGACCTACTCTTACCTATAAGGAGCATAATTATTGCACTTTTTATTGCACCATTTCTCCATAGATTTGTATATGGGGAAATTGAAATGACCATTTTCCCAAAATGCATTTTTCTGATATTATGGCAACAAAGCCTTGACTTTAGTGGCTCCTACAGACCCCAAAGTGCCCAGTCTTGCATTTAACAATATTTTTAAGGTTTGTTCAGAGGGATTTTTCCCTTGAGCCCCAAACATTTTTTGGCAGCTCACAATTTTTTTTTACAGATTTATTCACTAATAACTAGTTTATTCAAAAACTAAACTAGATATCCAAAATCCCCTCTGAACTAATGTTTAAACCTAATATATCAACACAATAAAACCATAGATTTCAATCTGGCTTTAACAATTATTTAGATTTAGTTGCTGCCTTATTTTTAGAAACATAATGTGACATAAAACTTGCAAAACATTTGTTTCCCGTATTTATGTCAGTAATAGATATCAATATTCATATTCACTCAATATACATTTTTTCTCGCCTTAAAAGGAGAAATTATGTACTCACGAACCCAGAAGTCAGTCATAAGCAGACAGTTCTAAATTCTTGATGCCAGTGAACTCACCTGCAATCTCAAAGATATTGGAGAACAGAACAATGCCCTTTGTGGTTTTGCTATGGTCTGACCAGTATCCAAAGACTGGTCCGGTAAGGAGTCCGCTCAGACTGAAGGCAGATAGCCCCAGGCCCAGGAAGTACGGAGGCGCCTCCAAGATCTGTAGGTACCGCCATATTGTGGGCAGAATGACAGCTGAAAGAGAAGGGAGTGCACAGGGAAAAGAGCCAAAGTGACTATTACATGATGCCACATTCCCAGTTCAGACGGATCATTTTTGAACTTACCATACTCTACACCACTCAGCATGAAAATCAGTCCTATGGTGAAAAAGGTTACATTCCTCTTTCTGAGATTGTCCATTGTGTAGAGAGAGTACGCTGCCTTTCATATGCCGTCGTGTGTCGTCGCTTGTCCCGAAAGCATGCCCTCTGGCCTCATCTGATAACAAGAAACAGTGTGCGCCCAATTAAACCAAGAGGAGTCTGGCCCACTCTTGAACAAGGCCGAATGAGACCACATGATATTCCCAAAGAGTCACTTAAACTTATTGTAGCTGCCCATGACGATAAAGTTGTGTTTGAAGCCACACTCGCAGCCTCGCTGTCCGGCAGTGCCTCGGGTTTCCAGGTGAGGTAAAGTACACTTGGCTTCATACATATTTAATGTTGTTTTCTACAGTTTCATCAGATGCACTTCAATCACCCACAGCACCTCAAGAAATAAAGTTTGTAAGCGATTATGCTTTTATCCCTGTTGGAACTGGGTCATAATTGAAGGGGTATGTCCACAGGGGTTTTCTGAGATAAAATATAAAATGGTAAAAACCAGAAGGAAGTCTAATTTGTCACAAATACTAAAAAAAAAAAAAAAAGCATAATACTAAACACAATTCTTAGCAAATAGAGTAACTAACCTAAAATGTTATACAAAAGTAACTTCAAAACCATGCAAATGTTTCTGTTTCTAGTTTCATTCTCTCAACCAATCATTGTGCTACATGCCAAAACTGTCCTCAATCAGCCTCCTCGGCCTCATCATCACTGATTCCTCTTTATAGGCATTAGATTCTTCAGTCTTCATCTGTACTTTGTAGTTGAAGTGTAGGACGTTTCGATCTTAGTCCAAAGATCGTCGTCAGCTTAAGGACTTGAGCACGTTCGTGGGTCTCTTAAGAGCAAACCAGAAGGAGGAGTTAACCTCTAAGTCCCTCCTCTCTTGGTATTAAAGGTAGGAAAACATCTTAGCCTATTCATACCTAATAGGGCTCGTTACCTCTGTATTGTCTCACCCTGGGCTATGTTCTAAGGCTGTTGACACTTCTCTATGGCCCTGCTCCGCCCCGTAGTCCAGGCTGATTAGCATGACAGTGGAGATGGTTAAGCTGATGACGATCTTTGGACTAAGATCGAAACGTGCTACACTTCAACTACAGAGTACAGATGAAGACTGAAGAATCTTTGCCTACGATGGACAACGAACCTACACAGACTTCCTCTTTATGATAGCTAAACAATAACATCACCAAATCTCTGTGTTAGTAATGCTACATAAACCATAGGGAACATATCCACACTTCAGTGCAGCACAGTAAGTCTTTGAAATGATGAAATGCAGAGAAAAAAAAGAATAGATTCCACTTCATAGATTATTACAGTATTCAGAAAACCATAGGCTGTTTCTACAAAGAGCATCAGCTGGCATAGCACTACTTGCTCTTTAAATATTTTAAAAGTACTATACCATGTCCTTTGATTGTGAACTAGTCGGCTAGTTGTTCCAGTTAGCACTATTTCTCTCTGAAAGTTATGACCTATGCTTATAAACCCATCCCTCTAAAGAATTGCCTCTAAAAATGCATCAGGAAAGTGAAGGAATGAGTTGAGACCACAACTATCTAAAAATGTACACACTCCCCCGTTAAATAGTTAAAAAACAAACAAACAAAAAAATATTGTAAAATCAGGCATGGGGCATTTCATTTGTTTCGTTTTGTCACAGATCTTTGACTCGGTAATAAACCAAGCCGTGATAAAGTGCTGGGGTGTATTTAGCGAAGAGTGTGGCATAAATGAGTTTTGTATTGAGTATTAGGCTCAGTTTATAGGCTGCTGCAGTGTTTATCGCCCTGGGCCCGTTATGTTAAACACCGCTGCCACCAACGTAATGACCCCATATGCTTCTCCACTAAACTGTATGAATAATACAAGTGCTCACTCTGCTGCTGTTTGTGAAAAATAAAAAATAAAAACTTGCAGCCATGTCCAACAATGAAAGAGATAGGCATAAAGGGTGTGCAGCTGATGTCACAGTAGAGCAACAGTACAGCGGGGCAACAGAAAAGTGTCAATTCTTACATCATTATTTGTTTTGACACTCGTTGATGGTCCTGTTCAGAAAGAAAAGGATTGAAGTGCATACCCTCTATAGCAGTTTGACAACTGAATAGAACTCACAAGGTTCTGCAGCCAAAGGGGAAAGAGGCCACTAGATGTTCTTTTACAGATTTTAAACAGAAAATAAATGCAGATATTTTCCCCATCCGTAGGTTAACCTTTTGATTTTTTTGCTCCTTAGTTCATGTGCGAAGGTGTTCAACTACGTGTCAGTTTAATGTAGAAGTCGTCTGTAAAAGTCAAAACTCTTCAACATGACCTGTTCAAATACAGGTAAATACTTTTCACTCAATAAATAAAAGATTCATGAAAAGTTCTAAATTACAGCTAGGCTAAGCTATATCGCCTTTTGGTCAACAGCACTTCCAAATGCATGGATGGTTTCAGGCATTTATAGAGTGTAAATTCAATAGAGGTTGTGTTCACGTTGTAGAAGTCCATTTCAGCTGGAGGGCAGGGGCCAATATGGGAGAGAAGCAGTTTTTGAAAGAAACGTTCCAAAAGAAAATTGACAAATGTTATACTTGATCACTGATCAGTATTTGATAGTGATTGGATTCACAATCACAAACCTATTATTCTTATGGCTGAAAGTCCTTTCTTCAGGCCAACATAGGGTGACCAGGTGTCCCAGTTTGCTGGGGACAGTCCCAGTTTTAAGGCCTTTGTCCCATGTCCCCATGTCTTTCTCCAAAATCATGGTTTAGTCCCAGTTTCACACCAGGTCTTTCCCAGTTTTGGGCCAATTTTGAGCCCAAAGCAACGCATTTTGCTTGGAAATCAATGTCTTTTGGACAATATACACGCCAATTACAAAGTATAAACAAATTAAAAATATCCATTGATTGTTGCATGTCATTAACGTTAGACGTTAAAGGTCCTATATCTGATTTTTTAACTTTCATTGTTTGTATATTTTGTCATAACAGCACCAACAAAGACAAAAACTTGGCTGCTAGTTCTGTGTTCACAAATATCTACTTTTACAATTTACTGAAGGAGGATACAACTATTTCATTCCATGGCTAGGATAAGTATCAAATACACGACCTTTAACAGTCAGCAAGGGAAAAATAATATAAAGATTTCAACTTTGTGTCCCAGTTTATATTTTAACCTTTTCTCTGCTTTTGATAATTGTCACCACTTTTGGACACCTAATGAGAACATAATCAGACACTACTACTTCATGTGCTGACGGACATTCACTTTACAGAGAAATTAACAATAAAGTAAGACGCATTTTGACAGTTACCATAGATACCAGCACAGAAGTTTCACTTGCCCGCCACCTGATGTCACGTGAACGCAACCTGTAAGCTAATTAGCGATCATTAGCATTCCATGAAAATAGCCTAGATTGCTAGCTAATATTATAGCTATTTTGCAGCGTACCCTGTGGCCTCACCCTGACAGTAAAGAAGAAAGTAGGATAACTGAGCAGTAGCTTTGGGAGTTCACACCAGGTTAAATGTTACATTGTTTAGTTAGATTAATGGGGTCCGCCAATGTGGCGGTGGGTGGCGTTTGTGTCACACGTGATTCACAAAACCCCTTCTTCGAAAAGTTTTGATGTCACGTGAACGCAACCTTTTCTCTGCACTTTTTAGTCATTAGTGTATTTGAATATCGTTTTCCTCTTCTGCTGCCCTCTCTTTTCCAAAACAGACCACTGCTGGGACGCGCGGATCGGATCCACTGAGAGGTCATTAAAAGCATCCTTACCTGCCTGCCGTACCTGCGCCCGTCTCCATGGCAACAGTCGTGAGGGCGGAAGGCGCTCGGCGCTCACCTTTGAGCTCAGTCAACAACATCAGCCGCAGAGTAAATGAAGGGTGCAGTGCTTTCCTGTCCCCTTCACTCGGGACGGGTGATGCGCTGCTGCTGTTTGTCAGCAGTGGAGTTTGGGATTTTTAACGTGCGTGTGTGCGTGTGTGTGTGTGTGTGTGCGTGTGTGGAGGGGGATAAACTCTTTTGGGGAGATGTTTTTGAACACAGCGTCTCCCCGGAGGTCATTCAACATCCCCATTAACATCAATCTGCAGGGTGCTCGCAGGCGGCAGACCCGGTAAGAGGAGAGGAAAACTGGCAGCTCACAAAAATAGGAGTGCACTTTTGGGCTACAGTGAAGTACAGTGAAAGTATAAAGTTTTTTTTATTGTGTAGATTGGGGACATGTCAGATAATGCCAAATATATTTTCTTCTCACTTCAAAGTTAAAAACTGGAATTTGAATGGGACAAATTGCTGTGTAGAAGTAGCCTATAATGTTTAGTGTTATTTTTTTTTATTTTAAGAGGTCCTTGATTGTGGACGTAATAGGTTGCGTTCAGGAATTACAGAGACATTAGCAATAAACTAAGATTAGATTAGAAGAAGATTTTAGGCTCTTCTGAATGTTGTGATGTCACGTGAATGCAACCATTCATTTCCAAGATGGCTATAGCCATACAATCTGACAACCCTGTTTTTTCATTGAATAATCATAGATAGATAGATACTTTATTGATCCCCCGAAGGAGAAATTCAGGTGTCCAGTAGCAAAAAACATTCATACAAAGACACATACAGTAAAAACACAGATTAAAAACTCTTCGTTAGAACCAAGAATTGTTATCTGTAAAAACAATATTTGAGACCTGATCATGTTTAGGAATTATTTCCAAACATCATGAGGTAAAGTGCTTAGGGAATGAATGAATATACATACGTAAATATATAAATGGATGTATCTCTGACTAAGATCATTCAAAAACATATTATTGTTACATTTGTTTCTTTATTTTGTCAGAACTGTATATGTTATTGGCGCATTCAGGCGCATTCAAGTCAACAGAATGTACTTCCCGGATTTGGGATCGAACCGGCTTCCTTTGGATCATTGGGCGAAGGTTGTGCGACTTGAAGAAAGCTCATACATAACAAAAACAATTGTTAAATCAATAAAAAAGCAAACAAAACAAAGCTAAATACAGCAAATCAATTTAGGACCTCATTTGGAATGTGATCATGAAAGTTATTGAAAAACCAGTGACTGTTTTGCATTCTGTCTTCTGACAAATCTCTGGGGCTCACTGGAAACAAAATCAATTTGGCCGATGTGCATGACATCTTTGGAGACAGAAACCAAAAACAAATTTAAATCTCGGCTGGTTTCAATCGATCCTGCCTGGCATCCATAACCATTTCATCAGTGAGTTTGCAACTTTTTAATTGCAATTTTATGTAGGGAATAAACCAAGACTTATTATGGAAGGGAGTTTGAGACAACATTCTTTAATTGTATGTCTTTTATGTCAATCTTGTGAAATTAAAACAAGACAACTTGGACTTCTCTCTCCACCCACAGTGTCTCCTTGTGTGTTTTTTTTGTGTTATATGATGTAGATATGTTTATACACATGTTTTTATTAATTAAGTAGCAATGAGGTCCTGTGTCATGGTCGTAAGGTTATTGTGACTTATATGTGACAGACACAAAGAGCTCCTAAATACATCGACCATCCAGGAGCTGGAGTGGAGCAGAGAAGGAGACCCACACAGGGGACAGCGCAGCCGGCCGACCACGTGTGTGTCCAGCATCGGAGAGGAGCGGGCCATCCTGCTGGGCTTCACCATGATGGCCTTTGCTGTGCTCATGTTCTGCGTAGTCGGATTCGTCATCGTCAAGCCTTACATCAACAGGTAAGAAACAGCATCAGGAGGTACATGTTTGGTGAACACAGGAGGTTCTCAGGAGTTATGATAACTCCATTTCATACAATTCGGCCTAGAGTTATTTTTTTACTTTACTTAATCTATTTAGTGCTTAAGAGATGTTTTTGTACAGTTTATTTTACAGAGAGACGCTAAGAGACTATCTTTATTCTATTTTATTTTAGTGTTACTATTACTACTATTACCTGTTGCTTTTGCTTCTTTGATGACACTTTTCCTGACTTTGTGCACCCCCCTGTGTGATACTGTCCTAAGAGCTGTTGTGACAAGTAAATTTCTCCATTGTGAGATCAATAAAAAACTATCTTATCTTATCTTTGTGCTTGAAACCTGCTTGGTTACCAGATGATGAAGAGATGAGTGTGGAGCGACATGCAGGAATCTTTACTATAAATGGAAAAATATACTTTCCTATTCACCTTATTCAGCTCCGCCCACTTTTGTCTAAGCATTTCCTGTTTGTCTTAGCTGAAGATGCCATTGTTGTCAATGGTCAATGTAAGAGAGTGGAGAAAACAAAATGGGAATGCACAAAAAACTTGCAAAAAAGTTCAAAGAAAACAACTTTTTGTGGCTCATGTTTAATTTCAGTGGAAGGACATCATGAAAAAAGTGAAATAATATTATTTTTTAGCTATTAAAACCAATATCAGGATAATCAGCTCAAGTCAGACCTGCAGACCCATAAATACAAGATGGCCGCCCCATCACAAGTTTGTGAGTCAGGTGAATACAAACCTTAAATGAAATTCTAAAGTGCTTCTTAAATACAGGCTGTAACTACTGTATACTTAAAGTTACAAGTACATGTAACACATTTGACAAAAGTTTTACCAAAACGTAAATGACGTATCACAATTATATTTAAGCTTTTTCTAAAACAAAACAACTAGTTTTTCCTGGTTTGGTATTTTTTGTAATGTTTATCTTTCACTTCCTTATTTGACACGAACACAGGAAGTGACATACGTTAGCGGTAACAATTCATAGCTGTTGCCGTGCCAACTATTACACCAAAAAGAAATAATTAAATTGCCACTTCACTGAAGTAAAACTAAGAATAATACTAATAATACATTATCCAATGAACTAAGTCATAATTGCGTAGCGTCATATGGTCTTTAATGAGTTCTCATAGGTAAAATATGGTTGGCACGGCAACAGTTATGGATTGTTTACCTCTATGTATGTCACTTCCTGTGCTCATGTCAAATAAGAAGTGAAAAATAAACATCCCCAAAAAGTCAACCTAGGGGAAGTTCATTTCAGTTCATGTTAAGTCTAAATCTTGTTGTTGTAATAATGTGCATAAAAAGTGTCTTTGGTTCCAGTGGTCAGTGATACAGCAGCGTTTTGCTCCAATAAAACCAAGAGAACATTGGTTGAAGAGACATTATAGGGTTATTACTTGTTAACAGTTGTGTTATATTATATCCCTGCATAAAAAATATGTTTGAATTAATTAACTGTATTAAAACCCCATGTGGTATTTAAAATAAAATAGTAAAACCCCCCTTGGCACAATATGCATACATTTTTGCTGTATCACCAACTTGAATACTAAGAGAACATTAGAAATTCAGTTTAGGGTAATTAAGAAACACTTACATCAACTGACTCCAAGGGAATCAGGGGTAAGTTGTGTGGTGTGCGAAATTAAACATCCCCTTTGGCTGCTGTTGTTCCAGTGACTGGGAGGGGCGAGCCAACTGCACCCTGCTGCGCACACAGGTCCTGGAGGAGTGGGTGAGCTGCAGAAGCGTCAGCACCGTCCCATGTCTTAGGGTCACAGTCAACCTCAGCGGGACACGACAGGGGCTGCTGCACTACGACGAGGAGGCCGCCCTGCTCACGCCAGAGGTACAGAGCAGCCAAAATGTTTATTCAAGTACAAGAGTAGCGTTACATTAAAATCCTTTTACGCAGAGGTACAGTATAAGTGGTGACCCAGGTGATCCAAGATGGCGCCGCGGACGGACGCCTTGGTGCTATCGTGTGCTCTATGTTGTCTTTTTTGTGCGTTAATTCTGTTTCTGCATGCTCTTACACCCGTGAAGAGACCCTTTTTTCCATAGTTTATTATCATTATTTCAAGTTTATGTTTCATGTTGCATGAGAACACTGAAGGAAATTCCTCGTCTGTGAAACCTTCATTGACAGTGGCAATAAATTCTATTCTGATCTGATTTGATAATTACTTGAGTGCTTATTTGAGCATAAAAGTGTGATTTTATGTTTCAATAGTGGCATGAATTACTAGAAACAAAACATAAATGTGAAAATTCCAATATTTTCAATAAAAACACTATAAAATAATTTTAAATAAGCTATTCTGCAGAACAACGTGCACAAAACACAGACAGCATCTATCTTGCACGTCAAAATGGAGCTTTTGCCAGTTGGAACGGTAACTATTTTTTTATCAAGTAAGAGTATAGATAGTTCAGTATAATATAAGTAGAAGTAAAAAAAAAATACTGTGTGATAAAACTACTCTAAGAAGTACAGTTACTTCATAAAGTTACTCAAGTGCATACTTTGAAGATAGGAATTTGTCTGAAGTAAAATTGTAGCTCTATATTTGTTTTATTCAGCAACTGGTGTCCCAAGACTTACAGATAATCTATTCACAAGTCAAACATATATACTGTTATTGTAAATTATATTGAAGTTCCCCTACAGTTACTTAGGACTGCACAATATATCGCGAAAAAATATCGTATCACAATATTAGGGGATGCAATATCCACATCGCAAGAAGCTACAATATATCGTAAAAAAAACACTAAACTCTTCCATCTGACTGAGATCAAACTTTTTTTGCAAACTCTAAAAATTGGCTGGAATATGCAAAAGTTCAGTTTTAATTATAATCTTCCTAATTTAGTTACATTTGAGCCTTGTTTGGGTCATGATTTAGCGTTCTTTGAAGTCTTGTCTGAAGTCAGAATTTGCTGAAAAATGTTGCAGTTTTTGTTCAAATTGAATGGAACAAAACGCGTTGAAGAAGTTTCCTAAAATATTACAATAGAATCATCATTGCTATATTGAACACAAGTATCGCATATTGCAATGTTTCTTCTTGCAGCCCTAGTTAAAAGTAACCAAACACACAACTATATTTACTAAATGCTAAATATACGTATGTACCAGTGACACCCAAAGATGCAAGACTGACTGCTACAGTGCCAGGAAGTTGTCTGATGCTAATCTTCTCTGTTGCGATCCTGACCAAGCTAATTTGATTGTTACGGTGTTATATGCCATGTCACATACATTCTAATTTTTGTGCAGTGGTGGTCAAAGTACTTCATTTCATTACTTGAGTAAAAGTACAGATGCTACTGGTCAAATATTATTCCAATGAAAGCGAAAGTTGCCCAGTGAAAGATGTACTGAAGTTAAAGTACTGAGGTCTTTGAAGTAAAAAGTACATTTCATTTTAAGTGAGTGTTGTGAATCATATCTTTACGGCTTCAATATCATGTAAGATATGAATATACAATATTTCTGAAGATATATTTTAGTCTTTTCCTCGTCAGTTCACCCTAGATATAAATGACCAAAGAATAGAAAAACAACAGATATCCAAGCAAAATGAGTCAATTGTAAACAGAAATATATTTAGATATTACTTCCTATAACAGGTAGCTGTAATCAAAGCCAGGTTCACCCAACTCTAACTTTACAACAAAACTGAAGATAGGGTTAAAAGTCTAATAAAATAGTTAATAGTAAATTAAATAATGCAGTTAAATCAGAGAAAAAGACAAGGCGTGACCAACTTGTCTGTACTCTGCAGTAACAAGTAACAAGCTATTTTTACAAATTTAATGGAGTAAAAGTAATAGGTTGTCAACAAAAATACTGCTCAATTAAAGTACGTACAGTACTGACCACCCCTCTTTTTGTGTAATAAATAGTAGTCTAATTGTTACTAGAAGGTATTTTTCATAACAGTATGTGTATTTTCTTGCCAACAGTGTTTCTATGTACCTAAATGTCGCCAGGACGCTCTCGTCCTCGTCTCTGAAATGGAAGAAGTGAAGAGGAGCTTGGACGCACACCTGGGCACAACCTTCACCTGCCTCACGGACCAATCAGAGCAGCCCACAGACGGGATCCTGGGCCGGAAGTACCCGTTCGCGACGGTGGTGCTGGCGCTGCTTTGGCCCTGTCTGATGCTGGGGGGCGGGGTCCTGCTGGTGGGCCTGGTCAAACTCACCCAGTACCTGTCCCATCTGAGCAGCGAGGGCGGGGTCAACAGACATGCCAAAGTCTATACACTACTGAGGAGGTCCAGTGTACAGTCGCATACGTGAGGTGAAGATTTCAACAGTGTGCCTTAGCTCCAGGGAGACTTTAATCAGCTGTTTAAACTTCTTAACACTTTGTCTTCAAGATCATTCAGGTTTTATATCTCAGCGAGAGGTAGAGCTTATGGACTCATCCTTAGCTGCAACAGAGGGGAGGGACGTGGTTTAAAGCTATGTTCATTTTGTCAACTAAATATTTTCATTGTAGTTTTAGTCAAAGTAATGGTTTTAAGGGAGGCACTGATCCGATATTGGTATCAGATATCGCTACCGATACCGGAAATAACAATATTGAGTATCGATTCCACCAACTTAATCTAAGTGCATATGGACATGCTGTATGACTTTTGAAAGCTCTTAATCTGTAGAATTCAGTCATTGAACTAGTTATTCACCCTGAAATGCTACATTTATTTATTTATTTACCATTTATGCTGTTGTGTCATATTGTGTTAAGTTACTATTTTATTTTATTTTATTTTTATTAGATTTTTTTTATTTATTTTCTAGTCTTATGCATGCCTTATAGTTATAGCCTTTATTTAATTATTACTATTTTATTTTTTTCTCCATAGTTTATTATTTATCTTATTTTATATCTATATTTATGTTTCATGTTGCACGAGTCAAACCAAAGTAAATTCCTAGTCTGTGAAACCTTCATTGACAATGGCAATAAACTCCATTCTGATTCTGAACTTTTTTTTTTACTGAGTGTGCTGTAATCCATGGCTGTAATGTGTAGCTGTAGTTTTAGGAAATACGTCTCCCAGAATGCCTTGCAAAACTAAACACGTGCAGTCCTCCTCATTATACA
>OMNZ01115318.1:16189-34287 GCA_900303255.1 Lesueurigobius sanzi
ACCACCGCTGCTTAAAATGTGGGGGAAAGGTTTTAGTGGAAAGTCCATTCTCCATAGTTTATTATTTATCTTATTTTATATCTATATTTATGTTTCATGTTGCACGAGTCAAACCAAAGTAAATTCCTAGTCTGTGAAACCTTCATTGACAATGGCAATAAACTCTATTCTGATTCTGATTTGATCGCTGTGCAAAATAGTGCAGTTAGCAGCAGTATGCAAATGCTAGCGTCAACCAATTGCGTCTGGACAGAAGCAGAAGTCGACTTAGTAGTCATATCTAAAGTATAGACCAGTTCACAATGTTCTTCTAAAAAGCAATACTGCGCATTCGCGGGTCATCGGTTAAGGCCCCATCGAAGCAAATATGGCTACGTCAAAAACCATGGATATATAAAAATATTGATCAAAACCAAAGCTTAGCAATTACGACTGGTGATATGAAAACACCACGCGTCCCTTAGAAGGACGCCGAAGAGAAATAGAGGCAAGAGCGAGCCTGCTTGCAAAGAATATAGTCCTAGCCATGTAGTGAACTAGATGGAAGTACAGTTTTTATTCAATAATGTATCATAATACTACACCCAATTCATCCCCAGTAAGTGCATTACATACTGTGTAGTATAAGCCATTCTTTGTTTTGTACTGCTAATCATTTGTAAGTCAATATGAAAAGTCAATGAGTTAATCATCATTTATACAGCTCCGATGTGGCCTTCACCTTTGACCCCGCGCATGCGCAGTAAACATTGTGAACTGGTCTATTAAAATAGGCTAATATTGGCCACTAGTAAGTCAAGGTCTCTGTGCTTGTATTTTAGTTTTTGGAATACTGTTACAGAATTACTGACACCAAAATTATTTGCATGGCAATAATCAGAACACTCTATGTTGGAATTTGTTGATATTTATGTAACAAAAAAACGTTGCTTTTTCACTCAATGCAAACCAGTTTCTTTACATAAACAGCAAAAATGTCATCTACAAATCTACTTTTGAGAAATTCTCATGGTATCGGTTGATCCTCAAACCCCAAGTGTCGGTATTGGAAGCAAAAAAAGCTGGATCGGTGCATCTCTAATGGTTTTGCAGATAACAATTAGACTAAGTAGTTAATGAGACTAAAGCTATGACTAAAATCTTGTGATATTTTGGTTGATGAATAAAAACTAAATATAAATGAAAAGAATGGATCAAAAACATATGAACTTCAGTGACAGTGTTTGAATTTACTGCCAAAGGAACAAGTCTGTGTTCTTGTGGGAGAAGCTGCAAGAACCAGAGCAAAGATTAAATACGCTTGAATACATGAAGAGAAATGTGATGTTGACTAAATTCATTTTATATTTAGGTTACTAAATTTATATCAGATGTCAGTCAAAGTCTCAGAATTGTTTGACTAAATCTTGACCCAAAGTAAATGGCATTTGTCGGCTGTGACTACGAAGAATGTGTCATCAAAATGAACACTGGTTTAAAGGCAAATAAGCGACTTAAAGGTACACCACGTAACATTTCACCCAACAATTAGAATAAAATATAAGCATCTATTTTATTACAGATATTTTTCATTGTTGAAAAATGCCCCCTAAAAATGACCAAACCTGTGTCTTTGCTATGAGCAGCTCACCTCCCCTAACACCTGATTGTAACTTTACTGGGAGCGGGGACGTCTCCAGCTCGTCTCCATGGAAATGTGGACTAAAGGCGGCCAAATATGAGATTAAATAAGTTAGGTCCTCATCCAAATCCATTTTCAATTATCCACTGCAAAACATATCATTTTCTGTGTCGAGCTGGTCATTAGGAGCATGTTTTGTGTCGCTCCTAACGGTAGAGGAACATGTTACTCAGTGTACCTTTAACTCATGAACGTCCAGATATGAGGTGTTCAAATCAAATATTGGTTCCACAAACAATGGTAATGCCAATTTATTCTCAATTTACAAAAACATTTTTTTGTTGTGGTTTTTAAATTAGAAGGCAGAATACGCCCCTTACTTAGGTTGCCAGATCGCATGGCTAAATTGAAGCTTGGAAAATAAATAAAAGGATTCTATTATCACAATCCCAGCAAAGGTGCAGCCTCCAGTGCTCAAAGTTCACAGACTGAATTCTGAAGGTTCTTTGCTTTCATTTGAGTAATGGTATGTTGTCCTTTTATGTCCTTGTCTGCCACTTCAGGCAGCCTAAACTGTAGCTGCTGTGCTTCATTTAAACCACTTATAGCCATTACGATAAAGCTACAAAAGGAGAAATTATCAGACAGACATGATTTGTAATGGAGGCAATTTGAGTGTTGAAAAGAACACGCTGCACCATCTAATGACGTCAATGTGATCACATAACATTCTATACAAAATATACTTACACGTTTTTTTTTTTTTTTTGCCAATTGCCTACAGTGCCTCGCATCATACCATCAATATCCATAATGATTTGATATGAAAATGCTTTATTCAGTGGTACAATAAATGCATACAGTTTTTCCTAACAGGTGTGGTCAAATGAGGATGACAGAAACATGTATTTTAGGAGGTTTATGGTTTAAGTAGGCTATATACAGATGTGCGGAAATAACATGCATTTTCACCACTTCCATTTTGCGCTGCGACTTCCTCCTCTTCCTTCATTCAGATTTCCCCCGCCTGGTCAGTTTCCATCTTTGTGAACATAAAACCAGAAGCTTTGATGATGCGCACGATTCCTCCTCTTTTGTTTTTTGGTTAGCAGTTACACGAGTTTACATTTTTAAAAAATACAAAAATATATTACCTCTGTAGTTATTCAATGAATACATTTGCACATATCAGTATGTTACCTTCATTGTGACTTTTTTATACTTCACATGAGTAACAAGGATTGAGACACAAAATTCAAGTAAACAATGTCAAACAAAAAGGGGGATCGTTGAGAACTCATGCATGTTTCAGAAACAGAAGCACAAAGGGACATTTTCTTTTTCAACCATGGGCCAATGTTTGTTTTTGTTTGATTGGGTCCGGCCCATTGCTCTGTATCCTGTACAGAGTGACTTTAGTTGCAGCATAAAAGAACCCATTTTGGTTACTTTCCATGACCTCCAACCGATGCAAAAAAAACACAACAGCATAGATGATTACTTTGAAATATAGGCGCAGAGCAACAGAAAAATAAAACACTGTAGAGGGAAAAATTTGGTGTTTTTGAGTAGTTCCAATTGAAAACGTGAACTTGGGAATCTGTGAAATAGTGTATGCATTCGTAATAGTGATGATTATGTAGATATACTTTATCTAACCCATCATCATTGTTATAAAATTAAAACGGTTTGCCGTTGCTGCACTAATTGAACTACTAAAATGGAGCTCAACAGTCCCGCCCACCTCAATAGCCTCTCCAGGTCTGGGTGTAAGAAAAACCCATTCATTTCTCCCATAGGCTTTACAATGAATTCAAATATCAAGCGCCTGACAGAGGCTAATCAGTTATGTGGTAACTACTGATCATGGTATAGGTTAAATGAAGGAAAGTACCAAATACGGCAAGATGCTTTTATAACTTTTCAGCTGATAAAAGTACTATGAATCTTGCTACATCGATATCTGCTTATCTCCTTTAAGTCAAGAAAAGAACGGGCGATTTAACTCATTTACGCAACTTTCCCCCGCGCCATGTTCAATCTGCAGCAAAAACATACATAAGAAAACTAAAATTAAAAATATCTGTGTTACAACTGCCCGCCTTCTGTAGAGCGCAAAAATTAAAAAAGCAAAAAAAAACAACAACAAAACAAATGACATTAAAACATATCACGAGTTCAAATGACCACTTTGAAGAAGCAAAAAAAAAAAAAAAAAAAAAGGTAAAAGGCAGGATTTACAGGCAAATCTCACAGTCTGAACAAAGCACGTCGGGGGAATGCACACGTACGATCCGCAGCACTACTTTACACATCGGAGCCCAATTCGCATCACAACTTGCATAGTGTAACGGCACCACACACACACACAGACACAGACACACAGACACACAGACACACAGACACACAGACACACACACAGACACAGACACGCACAGACACACACACAGACACACACACACACACGAAAGGAGGTGGCATGTTCTCGAAAACGATGAACTATCTGGTAACTCCAGGGCTGGTGGATGAATGGACGAGAGACGCGATTTGTGCCAAAACAGAATAATACTGAAAACAATACGCCACATACTGCAGGGATCAGTGCTTTGCGTACACAGACTGGAATAGAAGAGACTGCTTTACTGTAAGACTGCAGAGTAGTGGGTTACACACTTTGGCTCAGAGTAAACAAAAGTAATATGTGCGCTGTATTGCAGACAGGACTGTAGTAAAGTCTGTGTGTTTTGTTTTAGAATACTCAGCATCTGTACGCTACAGATTAATAGAACAGTTTTTGAACGATTGCATTGCGAATTAGTTTGCTCCTGTAGCGCTTGCACCATCTTCATTTCAAAAATAGGTAGTGTAGATGAGGAGAAGCCACCTCAAAGCTTCTTGATGACGTTCCTTTCCTAAAGCCGATGTTTGCGGGAATACAAAAGGGCAACATTGTCCACGTTGCTGATATTCTCAGTTCATGGCGTGTTGCCGAATAGTGTGGAAGATCCAGTCCATTTTAGTGGTCCAGCCGCCGTGGTGGGCATCGTTCATCTGTTTCATGAAGTAGTCCAAGGCTTCCTGCTCCGACTTGTCCAGCGCCAACGTTTTCCGGATGTAGGCGATGTCATCGAAAGACTGCAGCTCGGGCATCCCAGAGCCCAGCATCATGGAGAAGAGGTTGATGAAGACGTTGGCGTGCTGCCTGATGGCCAGATACGCCTTGTAGCACATTTCCTGGAACCTGGGAGGACAAACCCACAGGTGTCATTTTCTTTAATCATGACATGGTTACGATTGGTCATTTTTTTATGTGTCTAGCCCCAATGAAGTAAAGGTATTTAACTTTTCCCCGAGAACACCGTTGGTTACGCGAATACCAGTAGCTCTCAGCTTCAAAGCCACACTGCGAAACATTCCAGGATATATTTGCAATTGCTGTCACAAAAATCACAGAAACAACCATGCCAGCAATACCAAATGATCACACTGACACTAACATTGAAAGAACTTAGAAGAGAACTTGCAAACTTCTTTATATTCTGTAACAGTGCTGATATTTGGCTGTAAAAGTTAATTGTAAAAATTAAATGTGTGCACTTTTCACTGGATGCGACTACACCCCGAAGGGACACAGTCTTTGGTAAATTAACAAGTAACGAATACCATCATTGTAACATTACTTGTACACAGAACAGAATGATAAACTATGAGGAAAACACAGTTGGTACTTCTGGTCCTCACCTTTCAAACTCTCGCGTTTTAGTGCATTCTTGAGTTCCTTTACTGATGACGATGAGGAAGTCCTGAGTGAGCACAAAGGGCACACGTTCCCTCTTGTATCCAAACTTCTTCTTTTTGTGGTCGAGGAAATGACCGAAGTCTATGTGAAACAGCTTTAAACAAAAAAATAATAATGAATTCCTCATATTTAAACGACTAAATGAAAATGGTAAAAGACAACACCGACCTGTCCGTCATCTTTGACCATGATGTTGCTGTTGTGTCTGTCTCCGATGCCTAAAATAAATGTGGCAACGCAGTATCCCGCGCATGACCGCGTGAAGAGGTCAATGGCCTGATCGTACCTTGAGAAACACACATCAAGTTAATAAGAAGAATAGAGATAATGTTCAACAATAAGGCTGCACTGTTTGGAAAAAAAGACTTCTTTTTCTGACAGGAATTGCAGATAGATTTGCGATTTATATTTCAAAATCAAGACTCTTTTGAAGACAAGACATGCACATGAGGCTTAACACATTCATTACGGTGCCTGAGCATTGATATTTTAGGTTTTATCAATTTAATTTTTGATTTGGTCTGGAGTGCTGTAGGCAGCAGTGGGAATAATTTAGTAAAAATCACTTTCTCTTTCATCCAACAAGTGGTTAGGAACTCTGTGGCTCAGAACTGATTCAATATTGGATTATGCACTGCAGGACAGTTTTGGGCTTGAACAATGACAATTGTGCCCAGGAGATACAGATTGCAGCACTGAACTGTAGAAAAAGAAGTCAATGAGGAAGAAAAGACCAAAGTAAACAGTTTTACTCAAAACCGTGTGAATGAAGTGAAATACTACTCCGGTATATAAAACTATTAAACTATGGAATCAACTTCCAGAAGCCTGAAGTTGTGTGCAGATAGGAACATTTTTTTTCTCAAAATCTGAAAAAAAAATAAAAAGACTATTGACAACCAGCTGTGCCAGCATCAGTCCATTACAGTTGTATGTAAAATGTAATGTAGTAGCATCATATTTTCAGTGGTTAATCTAATGTTAATATTGGATTAATAATGCTACTAATGCTACTAATGCTTCTGTAAACTATATTCGAAATGTGTATTTTATCATTAAAATACACATTTCGAATATAGTTTATAGTAGAGTGCAGCAGCCCGGGAACTGCAGATGAAAATAAGCAATAGTTAAATCTGGTACAAAGCATCTTTTCTTCGAAATGAATGTACTTTTTGCATGGTCCTTGAAATAAACTAAACCAACTAAACTGTTTTTGACAAGGGAATAACATGGCTTAAAGCTATGATAGGTCTCCTTTAAAGATTCATGCCTAGGCACAGATGGGTTGCACAATCTTACCCAACAAACAAACAGGGACTGTCCACACTTGGGCACAGTTCAGATGTGAGACCCATGTGTCACTGCCTAAATAACTGCAGTCCTAGTGATTAGCCAACAGCAAACATTCACATCGAAATTAATTGTGCAGCACTTTTCTGCAATTATTAAACTCCCCCTAAAGTGCTTAAAACACAACACATAATGATATACGAGATAAATACATGAGTAGGGCAAAACTTTAAAAATTTTCCTGGAGTTGGTGGTGACATTTGCAGCAAGTATGATTTATAACATCCCTAATATATTATACTTTGTACTAGAGGAGCTGACTGTGCTGACAAAAACAAAGTGCCTGTTTTATTAGCTTTGCGGTGACTCCCAGCTTTACATTACAACACTAAATCACCAATTTTGAGGCAAAGCACTGCTGGGAGAATCTGCTTACTCACATTTCTCCCTTGTTCTTATCCTTGAGCCACTGGTGCAGCGTGTGACTGTTGAACTGCAGCGCCCCCTTCAGGCCCCCTTTACACTGGATCTGCATGATGGTGTGGGAGTTACGCACCACCTCGATCAAACCCACACAGTCCCCAATAGACAGACAACCATATGGCAGCATTCTGAAAGAGAAACCAGACTGTGTTAATGTGGTAAAGGCTTGAAATAGGTGTTGTAGCTTATAACAGCTCGTTCATTGAGCACATTTCAACTGTTCAATTCAGCATTATCAACAATGTCTTGATCACAGGCGACCTCAGGTTTTGCTGGAGGTGCAGCTCATCTATATTCAAGTGCAAAGTGAGGAACATGAAAGCAGTTGAGTGCCATTAGCGAGTACCTGCATCCTGCTGTCTGAGAGAGAGAGGATCCTACCTGAGATCAAGGCCCTGGTTCTGCCAGATGTTCTCCATTATCCGGATGATCTGCAGCGTCAGCATGTCCTGCCGTAGATCTGCACAGACACAGGTGAAGACAGTGGGCTGAGTCTCAGTGACTCTTTGATCATCTCTCAGTATAGAGCAGAGCTGTCACGTGTATTTTGGTCACAGTTAAGAGTTGGAAAATGCACAAGCAGCTGCTATCAAGTGTGGTTAAACTAACACCAATATGTCTTTTTGAATATTGTACAAAGAGCAGGAATAAGCATGCGGACCATACTATGCCTTTCAGGCTCACACTGAGTCACACCACATGCTCACAGTTCTTCCCTGTCCTTCTGTTTGTGTGCAATGATATGAACTAATGTGATGCATGCCTTAAGACAAGGAGGAGGAAGAGTCTAGATGCACATCGTAGGCAAAGATTCTTCAGTCTTCATCTGTACTCTGTAGTTGTAGGACGTTTCGCTCTTTATCCAACTACAAGTACTGATGAAGACTGAAGAATGTTTACCTACGATGAACAACTCCTGTACGACTGAGAACCTACATAGTCAAGATGCAAAACTTACCATCACCATTTTTGAAAATGATTTCATTGTTCTGAAAGAGGAGCTCAGACATCATGTCTGGATTCTCCCAGTTAAGCCATAGAGGCCTTTTGGCAGATGACATCATCCTGCATTCCTCCAGCCTGAAAAAAAGAGTATTTTTACTAAATGCACTTGAAACTATTGATTGATACATTAGTGATTATTACTAATGATTTCACCATATTAACTTCAGCCAATAATTACATCTAAAGAGAACATTTAAATGAGCATAATGTACACTACTGTAAACAGGCCTTTTGCCACATACCGGAGGTTTCCCAGCTGATGTGCAGGATTCAGAGGAGAGGTGAACTTTTGTAGAGCATCCATGTAGTCTGGTCTTCTCATCTGCTCCACTAGAAATTTCATTTGGACCTTGGAGAAGAACAGTCAATACATCCAATTCATTACAGGGGCACCTGAGAAAGATTTTGGTTGGTTGGTTTAATGTAAAGATTAAACCTAAAGCCGTATCCTGCTACTTTAAATAAGCATGAGGGGATTTTCATCAAGTGGTTAAGAGTACAATAATGGAGAGTGCCCTTACATTTCAACATTAATGCCTTCCCAAAGTGTCCAAATACCTTTTGTGCCTCATCTTTCTTCTCCTGTTTGAGGAGGTCAGTCAGGTTGATGAGCTTCTCCATGGCTTCCACTTGTCGACTGAGATGCTTGAGGTACATGCCACAGGCACGACAGTAGGACTCCAGCAGCAGACCAAACCTCTGACTCACCGTCTTATTGTGCATCTCTGACCTGAGCACAGAAATAAAACATTATCATTTTACTACCACATAAAAAAGATTTGATGATTGTTAAAGACTCACTTTAGATGCCAAAAGAAGAAATGTCCTATCCTCTGATTGGTGAGTGCCTTCTTCAGTAGAAAGCGTGCAAGTGGATTATCAAGGTACTGCTCATACTTAAGAACCTGAACAGATGACACGTTTATGTACAGTAAATTGTTGAAATAATTCTATTGACACTAGCTTCAAGTCAGCAGATCTTTTAATAATCTAATTGAACAGCTTGGTATATTAGACACCATAACACATTTAACGGTCTCAATCATGTGCACATCGAAATTTGTTAAAGGCACTGTATACCTGATTTTTTCCTAGTAGTGGAATGCAATTTATTTTGCTCTCCTTTAGCACATTATACACTCAGACATTTGTGGAAATGATACTGCGTATATAAATATAAAGCATTTTTTGTAAATTGCATGCGGTTTTCCTTAACCCTAAACCCTAAAGAATGACCCCACAATTTGTAAAATGTGTTTATAAACTCATCTCTAGGAAGAAACAGGATTTTACAAATGTGTTAGCAAGGACCACAACTATCAATTTAATCTCTAAGCTCTCTCTAAAATCAGGTGCCTTTAAGTGAAAGATGCTTGCAAAATCCAGGTAATTTCCCAAAAGGACATACTTATAACAGGACTTAATTGAGGGCTCACCTGAACAAGCTGAATAAGGTACTGCGAGAGCTTGTCATCCGTTAGATATTTGTCGAGGCACTTGACGGCAAAATCTCTGATCATTGGATCTGGGAAGTTGCAATCTAGCAACTCCATGGCTTGTTCTGGCCTAATAGCAGGCCAGTCCTTTAGAAGGCAATACATCTAAAAAAAAAAAAGTATAAACCGAAAAGTTGATTAAGTTTGAGCACACAAACTGGCTACTGTACGGTGTTTGGATCAAAAAGGACATTTGTAATGTTAAAGTATCTGCCATAGAAACCGGAGCTCACCTGTGCAACCTCATCTCTGGAGTTCCACTTCACAGCCAACAGGATCTTGGGAAGGATCTCGGGTATGTTGACACAATAATGTCTGAAAAGTGTCCATTAACATGAGCGACTTGAATGTTAGTTACACATATTGTATACATTTATTGTATAAATGTGTTACCTGTGCCTCCACAGAAAGTCTTTTTCCTGCTCAGTGATTTCAGAAAGAGGGTCTCTGTTGCAGAGATGCCGTAGCTGCTCATTGTCGATAGTTGTGAGGGGGTTGTCTCGTGCGATTCTATTACTCTATAGAGGAACACAACACGGGTAAAAATAAACACAAACCATGTGCACTATGCATCATAGACAACTTACAAGGCCAGTGTGGCAATAATTGAAGCCAAGCTCTTTGGATATGTTCCAGTTTGCATGTTCTTCTATAATGGTCATGTCGGGGAATTTAACTGGAGAACTGAAATGGTCAAACTCCAGCTCCAAACAAGGCGTTTCCTAAAAGGAGAGAGTGGAGGACAAAAGGTCACTAGAGGTGTTGGATGTAATCAATGAAGTGTGTAGTGTGTAATTAGGAGGAATAAGAAGCTTAGACCCTGATCTGAAAGTCTGCAGGCTTTTAGCAGCACTATCAATAAGTGGGTCAAGAGGCTTGAAGGTCATTTGCAGATGCTTCAAGATACCGTGTTCAAGGCTGAGTTCATGCCATGTATATTCAATGGTATTAAGCATTTTATTTGATAACTTAGCTGCTAATCATCTTCTATTCTTATCTTACCAACAGAACTGCTGATATGTTTAGAAGGACTGATGCGACAGTCTTGGAAATTTCACTCACCTTGTTTGGATTAGAACCTGTGACTCCAATGGGGTTAAGCAGATCTTCAAGGCCGTGGGGAACGGGCCACAAGTTGAGAGCCATTTTTCCTGCTACAAGCGTGTGCGTGTAGTCAAACAGGTTAATGTTGCCCCAGGCCAGAGGACAGTGTTCCTGGAAGCAAAGCATAAAAATGACCAGGAAGTAAACAACTAGAGGCTATTGTATAAAGAAGTGCTATGTACTCTGCAACGCAAAGTTTTTTATATAAACTGTCTGAGATGCTACTGAAATATAAATGTAAAGCAGGATTACACATTTTTATTGACTACATCTTCACCTCTTTAGCTCCTTTCCTGCCTTTGACGGAGCAGATTGAGAGACAGAGCCGCGCAGCTCGAGGGACATCTGGAATGTACATGTCGTAGGTCAGCCACTCATTCCACCTGTGAGGGCCAGAAACCGTGCGGCTTCATTATCACTTTGAAC
This sequence comes from Lesueurigobius sanzi, assembly GCA_900303255.1. NCBI lineage: Eukaryota > Metazoa > Chordata > Actinopteri > Gobiiformes > Gobiidae > Lesueurigobius > Lesueurigobius sanzi. The sequence goes on from OMNZ01115318.1 coordinate 27,417, forward strand.
ATAAATCAAACAGCTATCAGACAATGCTTTCACTCAGTATAGTACCTTGGATTCGAGCAGGGCACACGCTGAGTGTTGACATTGTCACACAGCTGCTCTCCTCCATGGTAAATCCCAGTGCGAACATAGATCTACAGTCACAAAACACAGGCTTGAGAAATCAATTAACAGAATTTACATTGTGTAGCAGTGGGAGCAGAGGTAATAGATTGTACTACCAGTATACATAATTTAAATTTAGTCCCGTTATATCTGTGTACAGTTTATTTAATTTTATTTGTGTATATAAATGAATTAATATAGTTATATTCAGCTAAATATTCAGTTACTTACCTTATCAATATCTCTGATGTTGACGTTGACATAAGTGGCGCACAGTATCCTGATCCGCAGCGTTCCATTGATTGTCCATAGAGACTTAGTGGTAGTTTCCCCGTTCATGTAAGGCGTAGCTGTGGATATTCGCCTTGCATACGAGGGCATAGTGAAGTTATCCATGGGCAACTGGGAATAAAGGCTGTCTTTTGCCATCAACATCAGGTTGGGCATCCGTCCAAGCATGATACAACTGCGCACATACTGTTAACGACAAACAAAGTGACGTTTGAGGTTTTGAATTACATTATGTATTTTCATAAATCCATTAGTACCATTTTTGTAATGTGAATGTCAACATTATAGGATTTCAAGCCATCACTCCTATTTACACTGATGTGGCTTTTCCTTCATCAGCAGATTTTACAGATACTGCATGTATACCATATATTGAAAATGTCACTTAATCTCATAAATGTCAAGCATATTGGGGACGGATGAAAATGTAAAGTGAATACAATAGCATCAGGTGCAGTCAATAAATTAGATTACCTTGTACTGGCTCAGAGGATATTTCTCCAGTAAGTATTCGTCACAGCCACACACTTTGAGGATGTATTTTCCCTGATACTCCTGCACACACATCTTCAGCTGCTCAGGGGAGAGCAACATGCTGCGTGTCTTTTTCCGGATGGCTTCGGCTATGACCTGCTCTGGTACATAGTCATGGTTGATTTTGAGCGTGTACTTCTGCTTATCGTTACTGGGTGACACAATCACCCATATTACCACAATGATTTGACCTAAAAAATAAAGTAAATGTTAGATATTCTAGTGGACATAACTGGAGAAGCGCTTGTACAGTATTATACCTTTATCAAGCTTGTTATAGATGTGCCGTGGAAGTTCAGGTGAGGATTCAACATTGGGTGGGTAGACGTAGAGCGCTCGACTGTGGGGCCCATTACTGTCCCTGAGGTCCACGGCCTCTTTACAAACATTTAAGATGTTCCTCCTGAAATCCTGAACCTCTGGGTCTTTCACTAACTCAAACTCACAGATGGGCATGCCTATTGCAAAACCTACATGGAAAACAAAAGGTTAATAAAAAAAATAATAAAAATATACTACCACAAAATGATTGGACAATAACGCACCAATTTCTCTGCTTAAGATTTTCTCCTCTCTGTTGCCAACAGGCTCGATGACTTTGAGAAAGGCCTGAAAGAGCCTAAGATCACACAGTCTGCGAGTTTCATCGTAAAACTCTTCCCGTTCGGCTTCCTGAGTGACGCTGACAAAGATGTAGCAGCTCTCCTCATGGAGCAGATGGTGCAGTGGATACTTCCTGGCCTCTTTAAAAAGGTCGTGCTTGACCGTGATCAATGTGGCTTCCCGGAGGCACTCCAATGTGAGGATCATGCCATTCGGTAAAAGACAGTCCACAAGGATGCTGGGGGGCATCAAGTGCATGCCCCATAGTTCTCCTGAAGAAGGCCTGGGGGGCATGGTTCTGCCTGTTGTCCACGCTTTTCAGCGCCAGATGATTAGAAATCAAACTTTTCAACCAACTGAAAAAACAAAGATGGGCCACAGTTAAATAGTGAATAAAAGCCACTGGTCAATAACAGCAACTGTGTAGAAGATCCATGTACTGAATACAGACCTAACAGGATATTTCCAATCAAATGCAGCATGTGAGTGTTTATTGAGGTCAATGGGTGCAGGCGCTAACTTGAAACTTCCTAAACCTAATACTCCTCCCTACATCAACAAACAACTTTAACTCTACAACTGTGAATGCTAGGATTAACGCTAGCGCGGTTTTGACAGAACTGGGTATTTATTACAGCCATATTATTCATCCGACATCTTATTGTCAAAACAAAAACAAAGTATAATTGACATGTCAAAATGTTGTTATTGAGGATTCTCCCACGACTGTCGAATAACGCGATATTAAAAAATAAAGAGTTAGCGCTTGTTTCTTAGCCCTCAGTAGCAAACTTTACTAAGCACATCAATGTCATTTTGTGTGGTTTTAAAATTAATACACATTCACAAGGACTGGGGTTAGACATGTATGGTCCTGAACTTTTCTTTAGGCCTATATAAAGTCGTCCTGTATCCGCTCGGCAGGAATCAATTTAGCTACTAAAAATACAAAACACGAAAAACAAACATAAAGCTACCTTGGTCAGTTAGCTAACGCCACCGGTTAGCTCGGAGCTAGTCTGCCAGCACCACCTCCATGTTATAGTCCTTAGCCGTGGCTAATGGTAGCATGAGTGAGTCCCATTCGTGGTCTGCACAGCTCCAGCGGTGCGGACAGGTCCCGACCTTAATCCATCCCGAGGCTGGCCTGGGGTCAGGGCAGCACCGGCTTACTGTCCAAATACGCTGCTAACTCCTAGTAATAATATCGGAAGTCCATGGAAGGATGGGTCTGTAGTAAGACTTCATGATGATCTGTACTGTAGCCGATATTGGCTAGCTCTGCTCGATTAGCTTGCTACGGGATGGCTGCTGCTAGTTACTCCATCTCGGCCCGCCCTCCCACAGCTCGGAGCAGAGAGCCAGAGCGGGACAGGGCAGAGTTAGCACGGGAGAGTTGACAGGAAGTCTGATCATGTGCTTCAACAGAAATGTACCTCATCACCACATAGGATAAACAAGTTCTCAAGAAGAAGTAGGCTAGGCTTATACCTGTGCTGTGACTCTTCTCTTATCAAAATGCATTATGACTGATATATAGACCCCTTCACTGCTTACATCATCAGTGACCTCAGCTGGAGGCAGGAAGTGAGCAAGAGAAAAAAGATTAAACTAAAACTAGCGATTATAAGTGTAAAAACTACAACAACAACAACAAAAATGTTGTCATGTTGTAGCTTAAGCGGTGCAAGAATAAGAGGAATGACATTTGAGACTATAAAATAAGGTTTTATCTGATATTTCCAACAACAATTAGACATTGGTTTATCGTTACAATGACAACAGCTACAAAGGGAATCTAGCTTCCTGCCTCCAGCTAAGCCCCAATTTTTTTTACAAACAATGAAAGGGTAGTATGACCAGATGTCCTAGTTTACCCCGGACAGTACCTGTTCTCCAAAAATTTGTCCCAGTTTGGGTGTCCTGGTTTTTGGCAAATGTGACCCGCCAAAACAACACTACTTGAAAACCAGTGTCTTTGGGCTATATGAATGTTAACTACAAAGTATCAACGGTCCTACCACGGTCCAGATTTGGCTCACCTGCAACAAATTCCAAATTGTTTTCCAGTTTTTAAATCGGAAAATCTGATCACCCTAATAATAGGCCTAGATATAGACTATATACAATAGCTAGATGGTTCTAAATATTTGGGCGAAATATAGCCTTGTATTTACCTGACACCCTATTCAAAAGACAAATTTTTAGAACAAGCTGCACTTTATTTTGGTCATTTCTTCATACAAAGCATACAGTACATACAAAACGGTGTATTAGAGATGTCATTGATACAACAAAGCCCCCAAAACACATTCATATTTTTGTAAACAACAAATCCACATAGGCTACATATGGACTACCATACATTTTTGCAGTAACAGTGTGAGTGTTAAGTGCAGTCTTTCAAACTCAGATCATTCAGTCCATTATATAAACATCCTCACTGTGCTGTGAGAGTCAGCTGTTCCACATATCTCCAGTGAAGTGGAAAGTTTACAAGAGGTCATGGCAAGGGCACTTAGTTCAAACAATGTGTAGTCAAAGTGTTTACAACTCCTCCATGATGCTCACCTCTTGATCTTCCCAATCTCATCGCACAAACGGGAGAGGTACTGTGTGAGTTTGACCATTAAGATGATCATTGCCCCTCCTGTGAGCATGCATGAGGGCCAGAGAAGGGAGTGGAAGACTACGCTGTGGTCGTAGAGCCGGGTCAGCAACACGGCCTCCTGCTGGTCCAGCGGGTCGTAGAAACAAGGGACCTGCTGGTTGACCTTGAGACGTTCCGAAATGTTGATGATCATGGAGTGCATGGCCAAACTGTCCCTTTGACACCGGGGCACGTAGAAGCACTGCAGAGACAAGGACATTCTGTGCTGTAAAGCTCATTCAATTTACTTGGATGTGAATTGTGGTCTTCAAATAAATTTCCGTAGCAATCAGCTTTGTGAAGTAACTAATCATATTGTTAGAATTATTCATCATTGTTATATAGAAACAGAATAATACATCCACTAGAGGTAACAACAATTACCCATTCTAGCTGAAGGTCTGGATAGCCATTGGGCATCTGACATCAATGTTAAAACAACATTTACTGTACACTAGGAGGATGCGATTTGCCGTATAGTGACCCCAGATTGGAAATAACAAACTTGGAGTTTATGGAGGACACGCTGTACATTGTTTCTTATATTGAAACTCAGTCTTTTTGTGTTAGGTGAATACAGCTGACATTGATGACCCCATTTTTCTTACTAGCACGGAAAAACATTTAATAAGCCTTTCCCTTAAATTAAAGTGTTATAACCTCAGAGTTGGCATCCTGGGTCTCCTCATTGTGGGACAGGCGGCTGACACGTCCCGTGCTGTTGATGCTGACATACACCTGTAGACAGGGGTATTTGGACTCTCTCCAACAGTCAGAGCCACAGCTGTAGGAGCAGTTCATGTCTGTTGTCACTGTGGAGTTTAGCACCAGACACACACCCTCCTCTGTCCACACACTGAATGACACATAAGTAAACCTATTTCAAGATTTAAAGTTTTGATCACATGTTGGTATTTTAAATGGATGACTGTACCTGTCTGCGTAAGAGCGTAATGTAGTAATCCCTAGTACAAAGTACATCATGACCGATGACAGGATCATTCCCAAGCCCAGGAGAATGGCCCGATCCTCTCCCGGCTTCAGAGCAGTCTCTGTGTTTTTCTTGTCCAATAAATCCACCTCCCGAAACTTTTGATAAATTGACCTGATGCGAACAATAATAAAAAATAAAAAAAAAGTTTCCTTTTATATTAAAACATCCAACTTGAATAAACTTGAATATTTACCTTCTTTCATTTCCTCTGACTCCTCCGCCTCCGCCTCCTCCTGAGCTTTTTGCCCCAGCCACGAAGAACATCCTTGGAGATGATCCACGTGTTCTGTCGCGTGCTGATCCAGAACGTAAAGACTGTTGGAAAGATCTGCCAAAAATACAAAAAATACATAGTTTTAGCATGCATAACTACAAAATACACGAAGCTAGCCACATTCTACCTTTGGTGCATGATTGCCACCTAACTTCAAAAACAAACAAATAAACAGGCAATGCAAGTTGTATTGGTCATTGGCTGCAGGATGATGTTGTGAAGCAGAAAGTCTAGGCTTGCCAACTCCAGGCAAACATGACATTTTGCACACAATGACATGCTACATAGAGTAAACAACAAGATTGATTGTCACAAATAAAAGGTGTTAATGCTGATGAGGCATACCTGGTGCTCAGTGCAGTAACAAAGCTCCTGTCAACACCAAGTCATTGTGCTGTCACCTCCTCACGGCCGTGTTCAGCTCCTGTTTTTCACAAAATAATTCAATGCAAATCAGCAAATTATAAGACATAGGTAGGTTTTATGTAGGCTCTGCTTTGATAAGATAAGATAAGATAGTTCTTTATTGATCTCACAATGGAGATTTGTGGTCCCCCTAGCAAACGAGACGCTTCATCTCAAGGGGCTTTCCATAAATAAATTGAATTGAATGGAGAAATTTACTTGTCACAACAGCTCTTAGGACAGGATCACACAGGGGGGGTGCAAAAAGTCAGGAAAAGTGCCATCAAAGAAGAAAAATAATAGGTAATAATAAAAAATAAAGATAGTAATAATGGCTCTTAGCATCTCTCTGTAAGTAAACTATACAAGCATCTCTTATGCACACTAGGTTGCCTTATTCAACCTTGGTACTGGCAAAAAGAAAGGCGTATGAATGTCTCATGCCCTAGCCCCAGAAAAGTCAAACAAATCTAAATCTAATATTACACATTTAAATGAATGATAAGGTTTTTGATTATCAAGTGTTGTATTCAGGATTGACATAGACATATAGAATATTTTGTATATGATTACAGTGCCTCTCGTAAGTACTAATACACCTTGAACTTTTGCACATTTTGTCATGTTTACAACCATAAACATAAAGATTTTATTTTGATTTTTTTACTGAAAGTTCACACACAAGTAACAGACAACTGTGAAGTGAAAGCAAAATGATACATGATTATGTTATTTTTCAAAAAATAGAAAACCAAAAGGTCTGGCATGCACAAGTATTCATACAGCATGATTTAATACTTTGTGGAACCCCCTTTTGCTGCAATAACAGCAGCAAGTCTTTTGGGGTATGACTCTACAAGATTTGCACATCTAGAGACAGAAAGTTTAGCCCATTCCTCTTTACAAAACAACTCAAGCTCTGTCAAATTAGATGGAGAGCGTTTGTGAACAGCAGTTTTCAGGTCTTTCCACAGATTTTCTATTGGATTTAGGTCTGGACTTTGACTGGGCCATTCTA
>OMNZ01115324.1:0-16122 GCA_900303255.1 Lesueurigobius sanzi
ATTGATTGATTGATTAATATTTTGGAAATCTTGTGACATTGTCAGCAACACACACCTCTTAAGCCCTAGGCCTTTTTCTCCAAAAATCATTTCTTTACATCATAGGTGCACATGGCTAATCTTGGTGTCCACACATTTGGTAGAGCTTAGAGATGACGGTAGAAGTGAAATAAAAATAAATGATGTTGTTTGACAATAAAATGAGGTTGCCATGGGTTTGAATGAATTTACGGCTGAAAAAAACACACATTTTCCCACAAAAAGGCCTTTTTCCTCCCTGTGGTGGAGCAAATAACAACAGAAATGGATAATCCCACATCAGCTGTCACTAATTTGCAACTTTGGAATATTTTGCTGCGTAAAACATATACGTTAGTAACCGACAGTACCCATTCTTGGGGATGCTCGGTCTTAAGGGGTTAAGTATGAGCCAAAGGATTACCTTTCTCTCAAAATCAACTTACAGTCTTGAAATTTGCTGTGCATGATCAGAGAGGAAAGGACCACAGATTGATAGGCTCATATTACTCTTACCTCTGATTGGTCAAAGTGGTGCTGTCACAACTCTCCACGTGTTACAATCATCTCCCCTGAAGTCAATTCATTTTGCCACCATAGATCGACATTGTAAATACAAATGCAGATGTAAGAGTCGAAATGAGCGCAGTGTTTTCTTTGGAGGTCCGTCTAGTTTACTTCTCAACACCGTCTTAGTCTGAGCACATGAAAAAACTGGGACGCGCAGGACTGTCTGTAAGAGATTTTACTTAACTACCTCCTTTTGGATTTGAAAATTCTGGTAGTGCAATTTAAACAGATTGGATAATGAAGTATTTTGGATTATTTGTGGGTTATTAAAACAAGCATTTGCCTCAGAACAAATGTGTCTGTTCTAGGCATTGTTTATTTGTTTCATATATTGGTCTTCACACTGCTTTTCTTGAGTTCCTTGATTGTAGATTTCAGCTTTTTTTTCTGTATAATTCAATCAATTCAATATGATTTATACCAAGTTTGCGACCAAATTGTGGTACATACAGAAAACATATCCTGGGTTAATATTCAAATCAAATGAAGGATTTACTTTGGGCAACCTCCGAAGAGAAACACGGAAAGGGAAGGACAAGATTATGATTATGAATGAATTATGAATGAAAGACCAACTTAAATTTTATTACCCATTTCCTCTCCCTAAGCCAGGCAATTTAGAGAAGGTCAACATTACAACCCTGAGGTCATATTAACGCGCTGCCAGATTACTGCCAGACTGTCAAAACGCCTAAACCCCATTTTCAGATCCCATCCAATAGATTACATTATGGGGGAACAAGTGCGGGGTTGTTCCAGCGCAGGCCGGGCCCGCCTCCCTCCAAAGCCCCGGGATTAGGGCCCTGGGAGCAGCCGTTCTCCAGATGTAGGCCCCTGCGCACACCCGGGCGGATAGTGATCTGACTTCCCGTGACACCTCTGCTTTCCTGAAAGTGAGAGCCAGCGCCTCGGCCCCATGTGGCCCCTACACGATAGCACGCATGTTAGCACGTTGGCACAGGGAGAGTGAAGAGGCGATGAAATTTCAACAGCGCCCGGTTTGTTCCATGTGTGTGTGGGAACGGGCCGTAGAAAAGAAAATGACTTGAAATAGAGACTAGCTACTGTTTCAACCCCAATATGTCAGCCAACTGAAAGGAAATTTTATATAGTTTGTGTGTTTATAGTCATCGGAGAAGAACATAAGCCTGTTCTTTTCACTAAATTATGTAGATGTAAGAAATGCAATAATTATTCATTATTATTGGTATGTGTAAGTCTAAACAATGTTGCTGCTACAACTACTGCTACTCTTACTAACTAAAAAGTAGTCACTATAGCTAATATTAAAAAGCAGCTTCTATTACTACTACACCACTTCTATAGTAATCTTGTCCTGCAATGCTGTCCAGACTAGAGTGTAATATGCCTTAAAAAAAAACTGATCTTAGTTTTCTCTTACATCTATCTCCTAATCGCAAGTACAACTAATAAAAAAATGAATGTATAACGACCACAAGGATGAGATCCCGGACCTTTATTTAACCAAGAAAGTCCCACTGAGATTTCATAATCTCTTTTTCAGGGGAGTCATATTTTTAGTGGTAGGGGAGACTGCAGCACCCAGACTCAACCTAGCACATGCAAACTCTAAGCCCACCCTTGTCTTGGTATTGAATCGAACGCCGAACCTTCTTGCTGTGAGGCAAAAATGCTAACCTCTGCAGCAGTGATGGCTCAGGCATCTGTAAAGGATGCCTCCTGATCCTGATCCTCTTTGGGAGGTGTTTCATGCATATCCCAACAGGACGAGGCTCCAGGGAAAACCTAGGACAAGTTGAATGGACTATGTCTCTTGGTTGGCTTGGAAACATCTTGGTATCACCCAGGAAGAGCTGATGGAAGTGTTTGCGACTCTGGATGTCAATGCTTAGACTGCTCGTACACATCCAAGCCCCAAATAAGTGCAAGGAAATGGATGAATATAAAATGAGTGGTTGTTATGGAGCGCAGCTCTTGTAATGATTGGACTTGCTGACTTGAGACTTGGGCTGCAAGAATAAAAACAGACCAGATCCCACTGGTCCACATGGAGTCCGAGGAGGCCGCAGCACACGCCAGATACTGGCGTGAAGAAAGCTATCCATCACGGGATGTCCCATTGGAGAAGGAGAGCGAGAGAGACGGGTGCAACATGGGACCAAACCATAACAGTGTGTGTGTGTGGCCATTGTTAGGAGGCCAGGGTCATTGTGTCGTGCTTTCTCTGGGAGTCTTTGCTAAACTGTACTCCCAGGACCATGGGCCAGCAGGGCATAGCAGTGGAATGAGCGGAAGACAACCCGCGCTCCTAAAACCTCCCTCAAATTCCAAACAAGTGTAATTCCTGTTGGACATGAAAGCAACAGCGCCGGGAATCAATGTAAAGGAAGCAGCCACTTTGGTCTGCCAATGAAATAGTTTCCTTTGGGCTGCTATTTTTGATGATGATTGTAAATAGAGGGCTTGTGTTGAAATAGGGATTGCTAGCTGTAACTGTGCAGAACTTTTCCCATCTCTGTCTGGGACCATGTCTGTTCCAGAATTTACATCTGTCCAAACAGGCAATAAAAATGTCATTTATCTAATCGTCCACTTCAATGTTAAGAGCATATAGCATGTTCTCAGATTGCCCACATGTTCTTGTACAAAAACATCCCGTCTGAGATTTTTGTTAAAAGTCAGCCATTTAAGACATTAATCTCCTTGTGCGCCGACACTTCCTACTGTCAGGCTACCCGACGGTTATGGCTATTAACCACCACATCAAAAACAAACCAAATACATGAGAGGGTCGTGAGCCAGCTGCCGCCAACCCACTGACTGTATCCCATTTCTTAATCCTGTCCCAGAGCCAACAGGAACTCTCAGGGAGGAGGTCCAATACCCCTGGCAAAACACCTGGTGCTCCCTATATACCTCCCGGATTGCCACCTTTCTACACTACATCAACAGCTTCCAAAATGGACGATCTGGTGGTCTTCATCACCCCGTCATTGGTCAAGGTGCGCAATCGGTCGGTGCGTTTAGCTTCGGTCTCAAAGGGAAGTCTCAGCGTCCACAAGTGTTGACTGTGAACCAGGCTATCACCTTTCAGACCCCCAGTCCACAGTTATTGCAGAGGCAGGCGGTGAGGTGGTGAGGGGGGGCAGGCTGCTTTGGTGAGACCTGGCACTCAGGCCTGCAGCCAGGAGACTCTCTGATCCCAGAGGGTTTTCAGCCACATGCCAGGACTGATGGATAGATGCTTTATTGAGCTCATGAGGAGTTCAGGAATATTGGTTCGGTCTCATTCACACACAGGATTAGCGGCTGCCATGTTGGATGAGACCTATCAATCGCACAGTGATGGATAGGCTGTGATTCATCTTGGTGTTGCTCAGTTAGTCCGAAAAGCTAGTTATTTGCATGACTGAACGTTCAATCCTCATTGGAATGAATAGTGAAGCTAGTCCCTATCAAAGTATGGCGAGGTATGGCACGCCTGTTTCATGACATTAATATAATTGATGTAATTTCGTCATAATTAACATACAATAAAAGGAGGTTTAGTGGCCATTGAACATGCATCTAACCCAGTGGTTCTCAAACTTTTTTTCAGACGACCCATTTTTTTTCATTAGTGATCTCTCGCGACCCACCTCCCAAGGCCAACTACAAATGGTTATAATGTAATATAATTCAATAGGCCCTATTTGTATCCAGTCTCTGTGTTTTTTGATCATTTTGATAAAGAGAAGACCTTCTGTACCGATCTGCATTTTTACAATGTGGACAGTTCTGCACTTCAGACCGTAAGAACCAGCTCATAAAGGGAGTCTCTGGCTGTGTGTGGATACTCAGCAACAGTTCCCCTTGTCATTAATGAGACGAGCTGTGTCCAGGCGCTGCTTTACGCAATTCCACCCCGACCCAACAAATATCTCACGCGACTCACCTTTGGGTCCCGACCCGCTGCTTGAGAACCACTGATCTAACCCACAAAATAGCAGGAAACTTACTGTAAGTGACATGAATGCCACTTTTACACACTATTTCATATCTAAGTAAAATCTCAAGAGGTCTGTACATTCATTGATGACTTCTACTTGGCTTTGACATCAAACAAAAGTGGTCGATGGGTTGACAACAGCTGACAACATCTAGATTGCAATGTTTGATGACTCATGCTAACGGCTATAGGGAAACTACATTGGACAGGCCACAGTAGCCGACTTGCTAACGTTCCACATCTGTTGGCATCAAATGGTATTTCTCCTTGATTGTGTCAGGAATACACATTAAGAACTTTTCTTTTCTTTTCTTGGTGCATGTTTGGCTGTGGACCTTTGGATGTGGAAGGTATCTGTGCAATATCCAATTCTGTCTGTTGTTAACTTGATTAGAAAGTTCCCTCATAGCCTGTGAATCATACTCCCATTAAGTATAATTGCATGGTCCATCCTATTACCAGTTCTAAAGCCAGATCCTTCGAAGGTCATGGCTGGACAAACATTTCTAGATATGAAAAACATTACCTTCATCCCACCTCTGTACCTCCTCAGCTCCTACTACAGTACCTCAGTCCCATTCCCTCAACCACTTTCTCTCGGGACGTCCAGATTGTTCTCATTTAGCCTGGTCTATCTAACTGCACACCCGACACACACACACTCGCAGTTCTGTCTTCATCAATCCTCCTCAGCCTTTTACAAGTCCGAGCAGCTGGTCCGCCCTCCAAATCTCCGGGGATTTGGGATAGTAAAAAAAAAAGATAATGTGCAAGGGAAGGTGACATGGCAAAGTTCAAGGCCCAACACCAAAGTTTAGGTTTTGTCTTTGGGTCCTGATGAAGCCTGTGTTGGTCGTGACATGTTGCTGTGTGTTTTAATTGTATAAGCCATGTTAAAGTAAAGGCTTTTTTATTTTTCATAACGGAGAGTGCCTTGGCTTTAGTATTGCCTGGAACATTATATTTTTCCACACTATTTTGCTTGTATTATATGAACACCCACGCAGCGCTTCTCTCCAATTATTTTTTGAAACTAAAGTTTAGGGTTTGGAGTTTAAACACCAGAGAAAGAAAGAAAAATATGAGGGGGTGTAACTTTTACTTTTTTAAGGGGGCTTAAAGGGATTCTATGCTATTTCATAACCAACATAAATAATCCAAACATCATGCATAATTGAGACCTACCTAAACATTTATATTTGGATTTTATCAATTTAAATGTCTACAAGAATGTAAGGAGTGAGAGACTCTTGGGTCACTATGAGCACAGAACTGCTGAGAGCGAGTCTGGTGATGAGTTTTGGGCTTTTAAACGGGAAGGATTGTCTTGTGTTCCATTTATTACACAACAAATACTGATTTGTTTTGACGAGGGAACTATGTTATAACATACAGTGCTTACAAATGTATTAGACCATCACCCAGTATATGGTGTTTGCCACTGCTGCCATAATTTAACAGTATTTAAATGTGTTTACCAAAATATCTTTTGATGTTTCTATAATGGTTAGGGAAAAAGGAATCTGGAGCTGGATCTGATAGACTGGCCAAGCTAAAGTCCAGACTTGAACCCCATTGAATAGATCTTTAGTGAAATCAAAACGTGATCACACCAAAGTCTCATCCAAAGCAAGTCTCTGTGAACAGCCACAAACTGTTTGTAACATAATAACAAAAGAGACTTTGCAAAACTACATACAGTGTAAACAATGCCAGCAAGAATGCAAGTTATTCAGTTCAATTCAATTTTATTTGTACAGTATAGCCCAAAATCGCCTCGCAGGGCTTCACAAGAAAAAGAAAGACAATTAGTGAATATTATTATTATATCCCCTGTCCTTAGACCCTCCTTCTCGGCAAGGAAAAACTCAAAAATCCATTGGGACAAAAGGAGAAACATCATGGAGGTCCACATGAAGGGGGGGGGTCCTCTCCCAAGGACGGACAGGCTGGATGGGGGTGGTGCTGGCATTCACGGCGACGCCTCCCATGATGGCCGCTCCTTAGTGATGATGTGTTGTTCCAATAGTTCGCAGGGGGGTCGGAGTTCAGGAGGGGAGTTATCAGGGCCAAAGGTGGCCATACAAAATATTGACATTTTAGGTTATTATTTGTCAACAAGGACTATTTTGTTATTCCGATTGGTTATTTTCTTAATGAATAACAATTCATTTGAAACAACTTATTGCTAAATTATTTATGTTTTGAAAAAGTCCCTTGAAAAAGAGGTTATTAATCTCATTGGGACTTTCCTGGTTAAATAAAGGTTAAATGAAACACTGTAGTTAAAAGCTCAAAAAAGTTTATTCTGAATGATATCTTTTAATGGACTGATTTAAAACTGAACAGTTAGGAATTTTAGAAATTTGGGGATGTTGGTTACATTTGCAAGGAACAGTATAAACGGTCCTACTTGATATTAGAACTTCATAATACACATACAGTGTCACCAATGCAATATCCATATCTAAAGAGGCCACAATGCAAAGTCTTTGTAAGTTTTTCCTAATTTCATTTGCTTTTTTTCCCTTCAGCCTTGTTTTTAAGTGCTTACTATTCTTGTGATTTAATGATACTGTTGGCTGGTTTACTAAAATATAGCACAAAATTATCTACATAATCAATATCACTATCACGGTATTCAAGAAATGTACTAATTATTGCATTTTCTTCTATAAAATTACTACAAATTATAATTTAAGAGCCAGGTCAGTAAATTCAAAGTAGAGACTGGGTGCCCCCGGCTGCACATGTGGCAGTGTGAATGCCCGTAAAGCCCCTCGAAGCTGAGAGCACTCCACCTCCGGCACATCCCAGTGAAAGTGAGAAAGTGAGAATCTGTCCAACACGGTAGCACCAGTCAGCTGTTCCTCCGAGGGCCGCCATGTTGTTTGTGTTACAATCACCGCCGGAGAGCCACAGCACCGGCGGCGATAAAGACTGCATATTTATCCTATACACTAATCTAACCCTGGTTTATATCTGGAGGGGTTGTGAGCGGATGGGACGGGACAGGTCGGGACGGCGTAATGGGGAGGGGGTCTTTTGGGGGGGGGCCGGACACCTCAGTTTGACCTTGTGAGAAAAGCAGTAGACACCCAGACAGTAACCTGATCAGGAGTATGAAGTCATATCTTTATTTAAGGTAGTCAACAGGGGCACCAGTCTGGGATATCCCGGCGAGACGAGACAGGGGGATGGGTAGAAAGGGATTGAAGTTGTGTTTTTTTTTAGAAAGTGTAGGCTTTTCTGTAGGCGCACTGTACAATTATAAGACGCAAATGCAAAAAGTAATCTTGAAATAGGCGCAATTTTCTTGAAATTATTATATTTTTTTGTACTTGCAGTGTGGAACTTTATATGTGAAAAACAAACCTTGACATTAATGCGTATTTTGACCTTTTAGTGACCCAGTGGTTGCATGGGTGGTTAGAGGCCGCCTTTACTTTCCATCACAGAGGCCTTTATGATGCTCCAGGATACTTTTCTTATAGGATCACTATAGGCTTCCACTGCATTGCCAGTTAGCAGAGAAAACCAGTGAAAAGGTCAAATTTGCTCAAATATAAAGGGTTTTGTTTGGGGGTTTTTTTTGCATAAAAGGTTCCACAATAGGCCTATAACTTAAATAAATTAGAAATTAAAACCTAATTAGCTTAAATACGATGTATGTTTTTCTTATTTTAAGAGCAACAATGCAATTCAATCAATTTATTTTTGTATAGCCCACTATCAAACAAAAGTCACCTCAAAGAGCTTCTACAGGCAGATTTTGTTTTCTTGGCAAGTAAAGATCAAATATAATGATCATTTCTTCCTTTTTTGCAGTGTATTGCACTTGGTAGCAGATTTGTATTCATTTTCTTTACAGTAAAAAGTCCCAAATGTGTTCATGTGCTAAATGAGATCAAGAAAACAGGCTAATTTTATGTCAATATGTGTGCTCACGAGTGTGCCTTTTTTCCTTTTTCTCCAGACTCTAGAGTAATGTAATATTATTTTGGAACAGTACAGTAGTTGGATGATACAAATTGATGCTCCTGGGGGTAGCAGGGCGGGGCGCCTCCTCTCTCTATCTCCCTGCTCGGCGTTGTTTGCTGAAATGCCGCCAGGAAAGTTTTAATGGCTGTGGAATTTGGAGCGGAAAGTAGCGGCGCTGGAAGTTTCAGAGGAAGTGTGGATTTGAGCCTCACGAATGCGAGCGCGTCCGTTTGTATCCCCCCGTCCCGCCAGAGAGAGGGCGTCCTGGACCCGGAGCGGGGCGGATAAAAGGGGGGGAGGAAGATCGTCAGAGAGTGCTTTTGCAACGGACAAGCCGGGGTCCCGAGGGAGGCAGAGCTCAGACAGACAGGCCAGGATCATGAGCATGCATATAACAATACACAGACACACGGCCAGATGCTACGGCCCACGCACTGCTCTGAAGCGTGGAAACAACACATGCCTTTACATATGTGAGGAGGTGTCCTACAACTAGTACACAGACCTTTCAATATACCTAATACATTAATAAGTGCACTTAGTGGCGATAAAGCAAAAAATAACCTGAAAATACTGCCCCAAAATGCATCAGAAAAGTAGACAAACTAAATAATTCTTACAAGATAATACAAGTTTGAATTGATAAAAATGTGGTTCTTGTTGGGTCCTTTGATTACAAATTCAACTTCAAAATAGTTAGAGGCGGCCAGTAACAAAGTAAATTTAAGTACTGTGGTTAAGTAGAATTTGAGAGATCTGTTTTTTTTACTTGGGTAGTATTTTTGTTGAGAACTTTTTACGTTTATTCCACTCGATTTGAAAGATAAAAACACAACTTTGTCCACTATATTCCTAAAAAAAGCTCCCAAGTAAAAAGTTAATTTAACCTCTTAAGCCCGAGGGTCCCCATTTTTGGGGACTTGCCACTTTTAGAGACAATCCTGCCCTTTTAATCTGTTTTTAAAATTTGTTTACAAAAAAAAGTGTATTTTTTTTTTTTTGGGGGGGGGGCTGTATTTTATGACCAAATATATAAATAGGATCCAAAAATTTCAATTTCATTATTACAAATTTGAATTTTTTGGCCAAAAACTGCCAAATTGTGACCTATTTGTTACAATGGGATTCCGCCTAGACTATTTTAAATCAAAACCTCGATAACTTTTCAATTATTTATTGTTACAGATAAACAGTTGGTAAAAAGTCAATAATTATCATGTAGTTACTATGTTTGATGTTTATTTTATTGTAATGTAATGTAAACAAGCTGCTGACCTGCTAAAATGTTTGTCTCTTTTAGGCCGAATTCATATTTTCTGTCTTTCAACCTAAGTTACTCAGGCCCACTATATGATTTTCTTGAAAATGTTCACATCTACAGTATCCCCATAGACATTCATATCATATGAGAGCAATATGAACATTTTAGACAATTTACAAGCTGTTAAAGTCTTCTTGAGTATATGTTTACCAAATTCGGAAAAAAACAGCCACGGGCTTAAGAGGTTAACCATGTGTTCTGTTGTGTTCATGTTAAAAGCTTAATAAGGCCCACTCCAGAACAGTAGGTGGCGATGTGCAACTGGTCCCCGTTATGTTTCCCCGGCCCCGGCATCTAAGGTAGTCTAAAGGGGTGTCCACACCAAAGGCTTCGGGGACGGCAAAGGCATCAGTTTTACATTCAAAATATCTGGTATATAGGGTGTCAAGAGATCGGGCGCGGCAACCAATCAGACAGGCTCGCTCTAGTGACGCAATGAAGCATTTTACGTATGAATCCAGGAAGAAGCAGGAAAACAAGGGAAAAAATGGAGGAGCAGCTAATGTTGGAGTTTGTAACATCACATTTACAGTGTTTACATCCGGTCTATGCTCTCATGTGAATCATGCTGCCATTTTCGCCCACAGTGGGTTAAAAACTGCCCTGAGATTAGGGAAATAAATCGCTGTGGCTCTGGACGCTGTCTCTACATGCTGCGAGCACCCCTCAGCCCCCTTCCTCCCACCTCTGATCTGGAAAACAGGAGCTAGAGAAAAAAAAGAGCAGTGACAGGGCAGAGGGAGGCAGCAGGGTTCAACCACATAGAAGAGGTGGGATATGCCATTACTTATAGACATGATGTTAAAAAACTAGCAATCGCCATGAAATCCAACCATTGTGAAGGCTGTAGATGCCTTGTTGTCAGACAAAAATGAACAGTTTGTTTTTCGTTCAATCCCATTTAGCTCAGTACAGGTACAGGTGGTGAATTGGGGCTCAAATTTCATGTTTTTGAAGCCGAGATGATTTGTACTTTATACTTTGATTGAGCAACCTTTACATGTAGGCAAATGAGGCAGGATTCTCTGGTAAACAACATTCTGCTGAAGTCAACCTTTTTTGTATTCTTCTGGGATACTCGGGCAATCTAATACTGTAGTAGCAGTGGTAGTAGTGGCCAACATCATTCAACCCTACAGTCATTACGATGCACATAACAATAAGCAGACGCACCACAGACTCTGACTCCGATCTCACTGCCATCTATCCACACAGCCATTACCCGAAGCATGGAGGCCATTACATACGTTTACATGTGCCTTTAATGTGTAGAACTGCCTCGCAAACATACACCAAACACTCCCCAATACGCACCATCACACACAATCCATATCTCCCCATGAAACGAAACAGGATCCACGGCCGCTCACGTTTAACCTCTGCCAGCTGGTTCTCACTGCCACCTCCCACAGTAGTGCGCACTCGCTCACAACAGTGTCCAGGAGATTTAGAGAGTGGAGCAGCAACAGATTTACAAGGGGAAGGCACATTTCACTAGGATGCTTTACACTGGACTGGAGTGTAATACAGTATATAGATTTTTTTGGATAGATTTGCCTTTGGAGCAATCTCTTCAGCGAGGTTATCCAACCATACTGTATGTTACTTGGTCTAGTTTGCAATGATAATCACAATCCACGGTGTTTGTACAGTATATAGTTTTGAATGAATGTGGATGTGTGAGTGGATCCCTGAATTTCTTGGTGCAGTGTTGTTTTTGTGCCAGGCCAACTCAAAGTTACCATATGAACTGTGTACAAATCCAGGCTAAAAATGGTTCTATTTACAGTAGCTGTGTGTGGCACATACTTCATCTTATAATGATTATTTATGTTAAACGCCTTTGAATTACTTTGTGTATCATTTGTGCCCTAAACATAAATGTGCCTGTCCAGATGATGTGCATTGTGTATTGAAAAGTCTGTATTCTAAAATCAATCAGTCTTTGCTCACTACTGTATATGGAACATACAGTACTTAGCAAAAATACACAAAATAAAGCTATTTACTGAATGATGAACTTGCATGCATCTTTTATTGGTTAATCTGAGGATAATTTCTCATTTTGATGCTGGGATTAGACTTGACTGTGTTGCTGATTACACTGCAATAAGTGATCTGGAAAGATTTTTCTCGACATAGGGCAGACCAGGGATGACTGTAACACTATTTTCTAGAGGGCTGTAAATCACTGATCACTTGAGCTATGACTCTAAAACTTTTACACAAAATACCTACATTTGTTGGCTACAAATGGCAGCTTGTAAGATTCCTACAATCAACACCGTGAGAAGGTTAAAACTGTAGGGGGGGTGGGTTGTAACCAGTGTTGTTGGGATTACTCCATGAAAGTAATCCAACTACTGATTACTTGATTACTTTATTTTAAAAGCAATCAGATTACTAGTTACTTTGGTTGAAAAAAGGGTGAAGCAACAGCTGCTCAAAGCTTTGGAATAAACTTTATTAAAGTGTAAATCTTGCTTTAGCTGTAACTTGATTGAATGTTTAATGTTTAACACAAAATTCATAAAAACAGTATATTTCATAAAATAAATGTACAGCAGCTGCGTTCGATTTTTGCACAGGCCTTAATCTGAAATGAATGTTTTCAGCTCAAAATATTACTAAAAAGTAATGGACTTGGGGTGAGTCCATTACTCGCCCCAAGTAATGGACTTGTTCGAATCCCGGCTGCTGCAGTTGCAGACTGTTGTTGTGTCCTTGGGCAAGACACTTCACCCAATGCCTAAGTGTGAGTGCTTGGTGGTGGTTGGAGCTTACCACCATCAGCATGGAGTGAATGAGCCCCCTCCCTTTCATGTGTGAAGCGCTTTGGGTGTGACTGTGTCATATGAAAAGCGTTATACAAATAACATTCCCTTTCCCTTGTTAATTTATAAAGTAATTATCTAATCTAATATAGCTAATGACCAGTTTTGCTATTGGAATTCTGTTACATCACTCCATTAAAGAAAAAGCTATCTGATTTACTTAGTAAGCCGTTCCAACACAGGTTGTAACACATACTTAATCGTGTTATAACAGGGATCTCCAACCAGTAGCTCAGGAGCGCTGCCAAGTAGCTCGCCAAAGGTTTTCTACATTTCTACAAACACTTGAGTCAAATTTTATTTTAGATGCATTTTTTTTGTTCTATAGGCCTAGTTACACATGTGTCATTGAAGCATAAGTAGCTAACTGCCATTTTTGTTACACAAAACTAGCTCCCAGGGTAAAGAAGGTCAGAAATCTAAGTAGGAGAAATTACTTTTTGTCTGAAAATCATTTTTTTGTAGATAACAAACACATCAATTTATAGTTAAATTTGCTGTGCATGATCAGAGAGGAAAGGATTACAGATGGATAGGATCCCTTATCTGGACTCTGATTGGTCAAAGTGGTGCTGTTACAACTCTCCCCGGTCTCCCTTACGTTTATTTGCCCTTGATTTAAGCAGGTCAGTAAAATGATCTACTAATGGCATTTTTTTTTCTAATACGTGTTCCATTTGCAGAACATTTTACTTACCTTCTCAAAAATCTATTTATTTCAAGATGACTTTTTTTCAGTGTAGATGCAGGTTGTATATTGAGACATTACTAAACATCCCCATGTGACGGTTGCACGGCATACGCTGAGGATGTTCTCAATCATCCGGTAGAGAAGCTGTAAATGAAATGAAGTGAAAGTTTCGGTATTGTGTTTCCAGGGGTGCGCTTTGTTCGCTGCGCTCCCATCGGCCCATAAACGCTCAGCGGTGTCACCACTTCAAGGCTGTCCGTCTTCCTGACTCCCCATCCTTCAGCCCACACCTCCTGCCTCTCGGAGCCCGTAGACACACACTGATACCGGGGCAGGGGCGCAGAGACATGCCAGGCGCCCACAGCCACAAACACGGTCCCTCACTCAGTCCAACCAGATACATTACACGCGCCGAGAGAAGGGCATGGGAAACATGGGCCGCGGTGCAGACGCGTGGAGCTACCTGGAAATCCAAACCACTCGCAGATTTATAAACTAAGATTCTGTTCAGGTTTGCTTCGTGATGGCTTTAGCAGTGAAGAGGTGCCATCTTACAACGACTGGCAAAAAATATCATAGTTTCACAAGTCAAATTCAGCTCTAGTAAGTCACTGTTGTTGTGTCCTCGGGCAAGACGCTTTATCCATGCTTGTGTGAATGCAGTGTTATTAGAAGTCAAGTCTCCATCAGTCAGCCCCAGGAGAGTCCGTCCCCTTAGAATTATAAGGTTAGTTATTCAAATATTCTTGTTCCCAGGCCGCTTATACTGTATACACTATATCAAATTTCTGTAAAGGTTCATGGATTTTTGAAGTGTTTAAGAGCAAAAACACTTCATCCACTTCCATTATTTTATGAGTGGTCAAAACTTTTCCAACCAAAATATTTCAGAACTACTTAGAACGCAGATGGATCCTTATAATTCTAAGAGGACGAGCTGTGGCCATTATGTATGTATGTAGTAGTATAGTTATAGGGAACTGGGTGAAGTCAACTTGTGATTATTATTGGTATGCATGGTTACGCTGCAAGAAATTAAGAATATTTGATCTTAAAGGCCCTCGACCAGATTTATCACGCAGTGTAATGAAATTAGTTATGTCCTTCTTTCGTATGTAGTAAACTCAGGCATCTAAATAATACTGTGCATAAAGCAATTATTTCAATTTCAAGAACTTGCAGACTAGTTTTCTAGCATCGTTTTGACAGTGACCCTGAAAGTTGTGAAATGTGCTTATGAAAAACTGAGATGGTAGATGTGTTAGGACCAGTGTTGGGGGTAACTCATTACAAAAGTAACTAGTTACAGAAATATATAACTTTTTTCAGTAACTGAGGAATATATTATTACTTCAACAAAATGCAGTCATTACAATTTAACCTCTTAAGCCCTATAGTCCCCAATAATGGTGCTGTGCTTTCAGATACAGTTACTGACGGACATGTTTTATGCAGCAAAATATTCCAAAGTTGCAAATTAGTGACAGCTGATGTGGAATTATGCATTCTTGTTGTTATTTGCTCCACCACAGGGAGGAAAAAGGCCCTTTTGCAGGAAAATATGTGGGTTTTTTCAGGCGGAAATTCATTCAAACCCATTGCAACCTCATTTTATTGTCAAACAACATAATTTATTATTATTTCACTTCCACCGTCATCCCTAAACTCTACCAAATGTGTGGACACAAAGATTAGCCATGTGCACCTATGATGTAAATAAATGATTTTTGAAAAAGGCCTGGGGCTTAACTAAAGTTACAAGTGCTACTTCCCTCAAATAAGATGCAGCACGAAATCAAGTTAGAAACTGGTGAAGAAAGAGGCTTGTGTCGCTAAACCATCAAAACAAAACGCAAAAGAATGGTGATGGCTAAGGAAAATAATCTTTGACTACACTTTTGCTCTGTGGCATTATTCTCACTATTTTCAGTTCATTTTTTGTCTAAAGTAACTCAAATGTAACTCAAAATAGTGTAACTCAGTTACTTTTTTGCAACAGTAATATGTAACACAAACATTTTACATTTTTAAAGCTTTAACTAGTAATATGAATATATTACAATTTTAAAGTGACTTGCCAACACTGGTTAGGACAGTTCAGAATGAGTTTGGACACAAGTAACTATTTAGAATAGCAAACAAGAAGATAAAGTGGCAAAGTAAGAAACTCTTACACTTAAAAAAAAAACAACAACCAAAAACATTTAAATATCTATTTTTAAGAGCAATATGTTCTACTGGCAGTTTTATTTTTACCTGCTCATCAAATAGCAATCCAAGTAGGGATGGGACGATATTGAAATTCTGAGTCACGATTATCTTGGGCAAAATAATCACGATTAACGATATTATCACGATAATTGCCTACAGTTTAACCATTTCTCTGAAACTCACAAAAATTACAACTATTGTTTGTTTTAACAATCTGTTTTATTATAGATTGCTGTACATGAAAACAGTGATCTCAAAGAGTACTTAACTAAGCAATTTGTCCAAATAGTACTGTCTCCTTGTAAAAGAAATAATAATAAATAATAAATAAAAGTAATCTCATTTTGAACAAACCTGAGACCTGAACTTGAAACCTTTTTTCCACCAACATTAATTAATACTGCCTTTAAACTTCAGTTCATTGACTTCTTTAAGGAAGATTAAAGTGCAAAAATGTCAGCATATTAACTTTGTCAGGATTAAGCTTTGAACGATGAGGTGTGACAATGTTTCCACTCCCACTAAA
>OMNZ01115338.1:3106-23268 GCA_900303255.1 Lesueurigobius sanzi
TGCCCCGTTAAGTGGACGGGTGTGTGTGTGCTCTGGGATGACCGGTAGTGCAGTAGATTATTAGTAGTGCTAATAAAGCCCACTCTTCAGCATAACGTTATTTTCAGTGCTACTGCCATATACTTTTGCAAGCATGAAGTTGAGGGAGTTAACCCCAGAGGAAAAGCTGCCTTCGGCCCTGGAGAAGAAGGATCTCCCCTGTGTCCCCCAACCACGGTTAGGAGACACACGAATGGTTAACACGATTCTACGAAGTCAACTTTTCCCCCTGTAGCCTATCACTTGGGATTTGCAGGTTCCGCATTGAGCGTGTGCACTGCTGCCCATACGCGGCGAGTCCAGGTTTAGACCTGGCTCAGATAGGTCAAGACCTGGTTTAGTCCTGGATCATATAATGTAAATATTAGCCTTCATCTGCTTTAAGTGTGTTTAAGAAAACTATGGAGAGACAGCGGTAGAATAGGCTATTGTTTTCATATAGCCGAGTGCCTGTTTAATTTAATTTGATGTAATTGTATAATTAGAGCGAGAGATTAAAATCAAATCTATCCGCATTCAGCGGGTTGGTGGGTGTTAATGTCCAGTCCACCCCCTGATTATCATATTGTTCAGTGATCGCTGCCACACCGTCTGACTCCGCCTCTCGCACTGCCCTCTGCCAGAGTCTATGGCGCATCGTCGTGGAAGCTATCTTCCCCCTGGCGGTACGCTCCGTCTAGATCAAGACCAGTGCGTCTTGACTCTTGATCCCCAAGATCGGGCCCACAAACTTTCACCTGGAAATAAAATATATGATCTAATCTTTACAATAAAGAGTGTAATTATTGCACCGATTCGATATTTCTCTATTCACCTTTTTCTCCCTCGCCCACTTTTGTTGTAAAAGCATTTCCTGTTTTTATTAGCACTTCCTGTGAGCTGGGATTTCCATTGTTGTCAATGTAACAGAGTGAAGAAAATAAAATGGGAATGAACAAAAAACTCACAAAAAACTTAAAGTAAATACGTTTGTGTGGCTCAGGTTTAGTTTCAGTGGAAGACCGACATGGAAAAAGTCACCTAAAATAACATAAATAACATAAACAATAGATATATAATCACTTTTTGTTGTCAGTCTAATTTGCTAATTGTTGGTGAGGAACGCTAAAGGACCAGAGCTGATGGATATACAGTATTTACACAGCAGTTTGTTGTAAATGTTACATGTTTCACTAATAACAAAAATCAAAGATAATATCAGCTCAAGTCAGACCTGCAGTTTTACCAGAAACACAAAATGGCCACCCCAGTGCAACTTCCTGAATAAGGTGACTAGATTTACAGTATATGGGAAATTGTAACGTCAGTGACCCTTTTCTCAAAATGCACTTTGCTCATCTTGTGTGCGACAACATCTCCACTTTAGTAGCTCCTACACACTCCAAACTGTCCAGTCTTGTACTTAACAATATTGAAGGTTTGTTCAGAGGGATTTTTAATATACTATATATTTCTAGTCTGATTTATTGAGTTTTGAACCCCAAAACAAAGCATTACAAACAATACACACACAAAAATGGCAATTGTCAAGTTGAAAGAAAATTGTATTAACAATAAAAAATGATATCTTGGTAACATTTGATCATATTTGACTTTAATTTGAATAATTTGGATTTACCAAGTTTTTTAAATGCAATAAGATATTTATTCTTTTGTTTAGGTGCAATAAGATGTGTTTTCTTATTTAATGAGAAAAACTTTTTATGTACCTGCTCAAATCAAGGTCAAATTAGCTTCTTTTAAGAAATTTTTTAATATTTTTGAGATTTGTTTTTGCAGTGTTATTTTTGCGAGAAATGTCAATGCCTTGGTAGAAGGCAGGATACATTTACATTTACTAAAGGCTGCATCCCAGTCTGTTCAATTTTATTTTATAAGCAGACAACTGATATTGAGCAGCAAATGTATTGAAACTTGTCAAATTATGTAATTTTGTGATGTATTCAAACATTACACCAAAATCAAGATGGAGGTTCTGATTTCAAGTGATTCTAGCTCATGTGGATTATGTGTTCCAAACTAAACCATACTAGGATTTTTCTGAATAGTGTTCATCTTGTCTTCTGGTTTTACTTTACTGTCTTCAATATCAGACACATAGGTAAGTGATGTGTCGTTCATACAAGGAGGCTAAATGCAACAAGTTCCACACCTTGTTGGCCAATATGAAGTTAGCGTTGCTGCAGCCCACAGATGGCCAGCTGGAGACACACAGGACGCTGCTGCAGGACTGGAGTGTTACCAGCAGATTGAGACAGAGACAGTAGTTGTGAGGGGAGCCACTGAACCTCGCGTAACCTCATAAAACGCCCCCTCCACCGAGAACAGCCCCTGAGAGAGAGACCACTGCAGACATTAGGCAGGTAATGAGGTGTGGCCCAGTTTCTACACCACTGACCTAACACTGTCCATGAACGCCTTTATACTCGCTTTATAAGACACTTAGGTTTTTTGCTGTCAATTCAACATGTCCCAAACTGTTTTTGACTGGAACTGTCAGAAATGGAAATGTTTTGTTTGTTGAATAGTTGTTGGATAGTTAAGGTGATTTTAAACCAGGGGTGCCCAAAGTTTTTTCCATGAAGGGCCAAAATAGGCTATGGAGGGCCAAAATTAGCATGTGAAGGGCCAAATGCAATACTGTTTTGCATGTAGAAAGAAAAATGTAAACGGATCTCTGATTAAATATCCTTTAATTACTGTGATATTGAGTAGGACATGTCGTTTTGGTGTCCTTAGTAACTATTGACAGTCTATTCAGTCACAAATTAATCCAAGTATATTTCATACAAATCTAAGCACCATCTCAAGTGCAAATGAAACCCCATGGAGGGCCGAATTTGGACTCATTCAGGTTTTTCTTGTCATTTTTCTGCTTTCTGTTTTCCTTCTTGGTTCACAAATGAAAATGATTTGGTGCAGTTTTATACCCTTTCTACCTTACTTATAACATTTTCTATATTAACTTTATTGAGCACTTTTTATAATTGACAAGCTGAAGAGCAATGTTTAATCCGGCTTACACCCAAGTCAACAGGATTGGCATTTCTGTGATACTTTTTAAAATTTATTTATAAAGCTTCTGCCTTGCAGGAGCCGCCAGGAAGGTTTCTGATGACTCCAGCATTTTCAACTTGAGAATAGATTTGGTGCGAGGCTGCACTCTGCTATAGGTCACTGAGGAAGTTCTTGTAATTACTTTCAACTGGTCACAAGTTTCACTTCGATCAGACAAATAGTCTTAGAATATTCTTATTCTCTCACTACATTGTTGACGACTATTGTTCATGGTTTTACAAACCTAGAAATATAATGGTTTCAACTGAACTGATTTGGCATAACACTTGGCAGATGAATTGAAAAGCATTTCTAACCTAGTCATGGCACCGATGTGTTGAAAGAAGCCATTTGATGTTCAAGAACTATAGAAATGTCTCAGAGAAAAACAAATAATAACGGCTGAACTTGTCAGAGCCTCTCCGAAACTTCAATATAATTATTAGCATTGTCTCATTGTGGCTGTGCCCCCTTGTGAATGATAACAGAAGTTAAACAGAGATGGGCCAGGTAGCTTGGATGGATGGAGGGAGTGTGAGTGAGTGAGTGGTTAGTGGTGGTCCATTGCTTCAATGGCGCGGATTGGCAGCCACACTTCTGTCAGTCTGTCCCAGGGCGGCTGTGGCTACATGGCTTTACTACAAAATATGGATTGAATGAATAAATGTCCCATGAGAAGTGCTCTAGGTGACTTGTGGCTGCATGTGTAAAGCACCGTACAAATAAAACTCCCCTCCCTCACACTGAAAGATTTCAGAATACTAAGTTCACGATGATGTGTTTGTTTTGGGGCTACACATTATGCTTTTTGGGGATTTAGGTACTGATTTAATGCAATCAACAAGTCTTCATGAATGTTGTTTGGTTTCAGTTCACCCAACCAAAAAGAACCGCCAGACGTGCGTAAGGAAAAGCCTGATCTGCGCCTTTGCCATGGCCTTCATCATCAGCGTCATGCTCATCGCGGCCAACCAGATGCTGAGGAACGGCATGGAGTAGCGTGGACAGCAGTGACCGCACCTGCCGCTGCCTGCTCCCATCACAGCTCCAGACTTTACCTGTTAACACCCGACAGTCTCCAATGAAAACTGTAAAGCCAGCGCGGGGAGTAAGACTATTCCTTCACCTTCTCCTCCTTTCCTCTCGACAGGGACACCAAAGGGCTGACATTCACATCACTGTAACTGTCGATGCAATAATTTAGACCTGTTGTCCGTGCAGGGGCTTCCAGCAGGTGTCATCATCGCCACACTCCAGCCTGGAGGGACAGAGCTGGAGTGGAGGCTGGCGCAGAGGCAACTTTCTGTCTTGAATTTGGGAAACTGTGAGCTGGGTGCTGCAGTGAGCTCATGTGCCCTGCAAATCAAGATGAAAAGAAGTAGCCTAGCTTAAAGCCCATGGATGGTTCTGACACAAAGATACGTTTAAATAGATGTTGACAGATCTCTATACAGTGTTTTACCACGATATAAAATAGATTTCTCATTAAAGGAAAAATCCACACTCATCTCATCCCAGTGGACGATCAGGAAAAGGAATCTTGCATATCACATCAGCACCTGCTCATTACAAAGAATGAGAATGCTATTATGGCTTAGATTAGGCAAAGTAAGGAAACATCAAGACCATTGCAACGTCATTATTGATTTTGTATTTTTTTTTTTTTTTAGATGAAGTATGTGTTAAACATACAATTATTAAATTATTATGAAGCTGCACTGTGGTGCAATGGCTTCAAGGTCCCGGGGGACAATTTCCCGGCCGGGTGAGGCCTTCATTTTGCATGTTGTTTTGCATTTCGTCCCAAGTCTGCATAGGTTTCCTCCTGATGCAATTTCCGCTACCAATAAAAGCATGTACCACAACCCTGTGGTACAAACCCTGTACCACAACCCCTCTGGGCCAGGGATCCCCTGGAAAAAACAAATTCTTATATCTTGGTTAAATAAATGTAAGGGGGAAAAAAGTTATAGCAGGGTTATTTCCAAGAAAAATGAAATGCATGAAAAAATATGAGACATGATTTAGCAAGCAAAAAGGAGGTAAAATCAAAAATCAAAAATCAACATTTGGTGAAGTTAAGCTTTAAGCATCAACTCCCATAGTCAAGTGACTTTACTCCACTCACTGTCCAGTCAACCATGTTTTTACACGCACTGGTCTCAAATGATGAATAGAAAACAAAATGCAGAGGTCTGTATTTCCCCCAGACTGTTTACAAAAGAATACAATGAAAATGACAGTAGCATGCAAAACAAATAAACAATGACTATTGGATCAAATATGTTACACCTTGTAGTTTTGAGTAGAGTGGATTTTATCTTTGATCATAATTTTGAAGCAGAAGTTCCCCCTAAGTGGTTTTATGGTGTAATGGATTCCTTTTATGGGTCTGGTACATATTCATAGTATAAAACAATACAGACAATGAGTGTCAGAGAAAAATAAAAGACATCATTGTATTACGCCATTAGCCACTTTGGAGCTTCCTGCGCTGTACTCAAACTGTCTGAGTTGTATGTTAAATCCCTTTACAGTGTGTCAAGGGCTGTCACACCTCAGACTGGTTACAATGAGCTTCTGGACTCCTGCACTTAGTCCCGTCTGATCCATCGTGTAAATCCACTTCTTCACACAATAATAATATGCTCCATAGTAAATGCATGTGTCCGTGTCCTGTAGCATCTTTACAAGCATTTTAGTCCGACTGTGTTCATCTGTGTTTCGGTGCACTCTGCTCACTGGGTCAATGCCCAAATCTGAAAGCCATACGAAGCAGAGCCGTCATGTGTTTACAAACAAGGGTTATACTTTTGGATAAGAGAATTGTATCAGTTTAACATGTTCGATCAGCTCTTTGGGCGGATGTTAAGCAGATACACATCCTCTGGAGATTAATGATATTACAATGAATATGATATACACAAGTCAATACATTTGATTTGAAGTGTAACAGCCATAAAACATATCATTTCGGCTCAGTAAATGCGTTGAAATTACAAGTATTTATTGACACATATATATAGCCAAATAAAGGAAAACATGGACCTTTCCAACCTGCTCATCACAAATGTCCTTTAAAAACAAAATGTGCTTTAACAGGGCTTTTCTTGCACTGACATTGTTCCTAATTTGTTGTTTGTGTTTGAGGGTTTCTTAGGTATTATTTGTGTTGCGCAAGGGTGCCATCTAGGGGTGATTAGAACTCCCTTCTGTTTCTGGTTTCATCTAGGTCACTAGTGTGGCTTGAATTGTCACTGGACTAAGACGTTTTCGCTTCTAACCCTTTTTGACCAACTAAATCCAGACGATTCAAGCCACGCCACGATGAAGACTCCCTGGACGACTGGGAGCCTTCACAAACCTCTGGGTCAGTGGTTTTACATTTTTTACCACACAAAGTAACAAGTCTATAGATGAAGAGGGTAAATTCTAGATCAAATCAGGAGTAAACCGGGTCTAAAATAAGCCTAACTTATTAAGGCATAAGTTAAATTGAAATAGTGTAACTGCTGATGACCCAAAGTACAGCCCGAAGAAGCCCAAGTATGTATTTGAGAACCACTGATCTGGATATTTGGCTTGAAAAAATGTTTTGTTTTGTTTTTTTTAAGCATATGTCTTGTCATAACAGGTCAACTACGTGTCTTTATGGTCTGAGAGTCTTCACAAACCTCTGGGTCAGTGGTTCTCAATTTTTTCCCACACAAAGTAACACCTCATGAAATAGTTGACCTTCCAAGTACCACCGGGTCTAGATAGGTAAATTGTAGATCAAATCAGGAGTAAACCGGGTCTAAAATAATTTATTAAGACATAAGTTAAATTGAAATGGAGATAGTCTAACTGCTAATGACCCAAAGTACAGCCCGGAGAAGCCCAAGTATGTATTTGAGAACCACTGATCTGGATATTTGGCTTTTTGCTTTTTTTTTTTAAGCATATGTCTTGTCATAACAGTGTCTTAATGGTCTACCGATAGATTATATTAACCTTTATTATAATACATCCATGGGTCTAACACGGCAACAAATCTGCTGGTGGAGTGCCACATGTATGTCCACTTAAACTCTGGACTAGAACTCTTCTATGGCAGGAGATATCTTTTAAACCGGTCAAAGGTTTTCAGTCACAAATGAAATTAACACTGGATTTTGGACTTCATATTTTTTACCTCTTTATTCACAATGAAAGACTTCTCCTCTCTGCTGTACAGTAGGCTAGCGTTAGGGAGTGGACTTGTGCGAGTAGGAGAAACATAGAAGATGACTCTAGTAGCATGGTGGTTGGATTTTCAATGTTATTTGTATATAGAAATAACTATTAGACAAGCACATACTAGATATACTTTGCATGTGCAGCATTTAAACATGTAGTCTAGAAACAACTATTTACTAAAGACATAATATCATATGTAAATACTTAAGACTGTACAAAATTAAAGATCAATACAGTAAACCTTTTTTTAAAACTTGGTGTGTGGTTGTGCATCTATTTCTCTCGTGAATGTATTTATTTATTACTTAACCAATAGGAAAAATGTTTGGTCTTTGATGCTCAAATGTTGCTTCATTTCTTTCCCGTCCCAAAGGATTACCACAGTTAAAGTAATATCCAAACTGCTGCGTGTTTAAGATGACACTCATTCTAATCCAAGGAGCCAGTGTGTGAAATCCTTGGACATTGGTGGGTAATGCACAGTTGTCATAATATAACAGAGCTGAACCCCATCTGTCCCCGGTGTCATTTTCTGTAAACAGGATCAAGATGGCAGGCGTTTATTAATCCGATTTCATGGCATGGGCCAATGTGCTGTCCTGTTGTTCAGCCGCCTGCTCCCCTCTGCAGGCTCTTAACATGCAGCCTGTGTCTCCCCTGGTCCCCGCTCCCAGTCCATGTCCTCATATCTGAGACAGGGCCCTGTGTCTTATCTCTCCTCCTCACTGCTTGTGCTGCTGCTTTTAGCCACTAGAAGCACTTGGGCATGCTAATTTTTCACACCAGACACCAGACCAGAGTGCAAAATGTAATACTTATTTTGCCTTTTGAATAATAAAGAAAACGGGCCACCCCTAGACCCTTTCAGTACCCTTACAGTGGAGTAGACAAATCTGGAAATTGCACACAACCCGAAGCTTAAGAGGATCCCAGAGGATGCGATGATGGACACGCACCACACCATCACATTCATACATAGCATCTAAAAGTCATCATAATTGAGGGAATATGATTGTTATAATCTAAACTAATATCCAAAATCCACTCCATGTCGACAAAAACAACCGTGGTTCTATCAATCACTCAGATTTTGTTGCCAAAATATAGTAAATTTTGGTAATTTGATCATAATTTATTGACATTATTCAGCCCCGCGCACTTTTGTTGTCAAAGCAGTTCCTCTTTGTGCTAGCATATCCTGTGAGCTGGGATTTCCATTATTGTCAATGTAAGAGAGTGAAGAAAATAAAATGGGAATAAACAAAAAAAAAAAAAACCTTCAAAAAGGTTTGGAGTGGAAGGACGACATGAAGTGACCCTAAGATTATTTTTTTGCGATTTTGTCACTTACTTTCTGTTGCGACACTAATTGGCTAGTTGGCTGTGAGGAACACTAAAGGACCAAAGCTGAATAATATATTTACACAGAGGATTGTTACATGTTGCACCAGTAAAATAAACCAATGTTGGCTCAAGTCAGATCTGCAGTTTGACCACACAAGATGGCGGCACCCGTGGAAGAATGGAATCGAAGAAAAAGTTTCAAATGATTTATCTATTAACTATTATTTTTTCCCTAATCACCTTCAGTCTATTCTTAAAGATGTAAGAAATAGGATCTACTCATACATTTGTGATACAAAGTGTACAATACAAAGTGTTAATAATGAGTTATTTGGAGCAAAGAACAGTGCAATTCAGACACTTTGATCTGGAAAATGCTGGATGGTTATTTGGAGATGCTTCATGAGAAGAAACCACAAACCATCAAACTGCTATGGCTTTTTGTTGTACAACGTTTTCTACGAAGCATCTGAATGTTGATCACCCTTAGGTTTGGTGAATGAGTATAAAATCCATAATACATTTCAAATAGGAACTAAGCAAAACCAGTAAAGCCGTTTATTGGAAGACAGATTTGAGGAGCAGAATCCCAACACCAAACTCACTATATGACATCACACACAAGCCCCAGTTGCCCTCAGTTGGCACTTTTGTATACAATTCCCATAATACAATTTTCCGTTCAAAAGTGCTTAACGGCTGCAGTTCATTTGTATTTGGCAGCAGAGTCGAATGGCACAGAAAACTCCCTTCTAACGATATGTCCTTGTGTGCATACAAACGGTTACAGTCATGCTACAATTACTGCATTTGGTGCTACAGGAGTTAAAAAGAAGTAGCCCTCGGGTTTCAAAGTGACCAGACGAAGATCTGACAATTCATATTTCTCTGACAGAAAACAAACATGAAAAAACTAAAGAAAGAACACCAGAAAGTTGAAGAATACTTTGAATATTTTGCAGATACAGATTGACAGTCTGCAGATTCCAGAGGTGGGTAGAGTAAACTAAATATTTATGGTACAGAAGAAAGAGTGACAACAATTTTACTCAAGTGACTGTCAGTAGTGATTTAATCCAAGAGACAAAATATTAAACCATGAAAAAATATAAAGTATAGAGGAAAAGGACAAACTAAGTCAACATGAACGTTAGGGCTGCACGATTTGGACAAAAAAACCTGTATATTTTTACTTTCAATTGTGTCGAGGCATGAGACAATATGGACATGTCTCACGATGATCTTGGCCAAAATGATTGGAATTCACAATATTATCACGGCAATTATCGCAAAATTTCTCATGGTGAATTCAGTTTCGATTCTGGGGCCGTGGTTTGACCATTATCAATCAACCAATCAATTTATTTTTGTAATGCCCAATATCACAACAGGAGTCGTCTCAAAGTTCGGTATGGACAAAAACAAACCAACATCAGACATCAAGAATGATCAAAATAAGTCACAAACAAATGAATGTCACAACCAGATGTTAAGTCCATAAATACAGTAAGTAACTCGGACATAACAAGCTTAGAGTATCCCACATCCTTAGACCTTCCTCCACGGCGAGGAACAACCCTTAAAACCACATGGGAGAAAATTAGGAAACCTCGAGGAGAACCAGTTTGGGGAGTGATCCACCCCTATGGACGGATGGGCCAGTGGTGAATTTTTTTGGACCAGAGTCCAATGGCTATGTCCGGCCAGAGTTGCAGAGGCCATTAAACTGGGAGCTGGCCTCAGGCATTATCTTCAGAAGTGATAAAAACTAGTATTGTCAGCAAATGATACTTCTAAACTGCTATTATACATTGTTGTTCAGAAAACACTGGAGACGCAACACCAAAGAAAAACCCTCAGTCTTTGGGGTTCACTTATTGCGATGTTGATTCGATTGTGATTAATTGTGCGGCCCTAATGAATGTGACTTGTAGATTGACTCAAATTGAAAAGAGGAACCAAATGTTTTACTCAAGAAAGAGTACTGCTGCTGCAGTACTGTGGGTTAAAACTGCTTTGTTTTTTCTAGTAAATTACTCAAGTATACTGTATGTACCTGAGAAGATGTAACTGATTCTACCCACCTCCTCTGGCAAAAGTCTTATGTTTGGTTTCTCACATTTATACGGTAAACATTAAATCATGAGCGATGAATTATTTGACTAATAATTAAATATTTTACATATTGTGGCACAATAGAATCTGTGGCAATAACGAACTCAAAAAGGGGGAAAGTTCCTCATGCTCAACCCAGCCCAGTGTCCAACTTGGAGAGCAGTTCATCTGTAACTCGTAGTCAGAGTGAGCAGTTGTGGGACGCAGTCAGTGTCCTGTTGAAAGGTCTACTGCCTCATAGTGTTCCTGATAGTCCAGATCTGCCCAGTGCACAGCTGCAGGACCAACTGGTGCCCGAAATTCATTTTACTCTGCACCAGCTCCAGACAGCGCCCTGACGCCTGGTTGATGATTGAGGAGTTCTAGAGAGCACAAAGATGGGTGTGACAAGAGCAGGGAAAAGGAAAACTACCTACAAAACACATGATCTAGCATCAGGCATCTCCAACCAGTAGCTCGTCAGCCCTTTCCAAGTAGCTCGCCAAAGGTTTTCTATATTTCTACATACGCTTGATGAGCCAAATTTTAGATGCATTTTTTTTGTTCTGAGCAAAACATCTCCAAACATTTAGGTGAATACTGTACCTAAAT
This sequence comes from Lesueurigobius sanzi, assembly GCA_900303255.1. Classification (NCBI taxonomy): domain Eukaryota; kingdom Metazoa; phylum Chordata; class Actinopteri; order Gobiiformes; family Gobiidae; genus Lesueurigobius; species Lesueurigobius sanzi. The sequence continues at coordinate 14,471 of OMNZ01115338.1, forward strand.
GTTGTATATAGCGGAATCTACAGGCATTTTCTTTTATCAAGTTGAATTATCATCTTGACAGTCCTAGAGGCCTAGTTATGTGGCTCACTGAAATGCCTGATCTAAATGATGTTTTCCTGTGCAATGTGACCCATATATATTATAAATCTGATCTACTCTTCTTAACTTGAGATACAGTTTATTCATAGTCATCAGGAATCAAATTCATTGATGTAGAGGACTTCACAAACTCAAGTCTCAAAAGTATTGGATCGGTTCATGGTCTAAAACAGGGGTCTCCAACCTTTTCTACCCTGTGAGTTACTTTTGCAAAACAAAAATGGCAGAGAGCTACTTATGCTTCAAAGAAACACGTGTAACTAGACCTCTAGGAGCCGAGATGATAGTTCACAACAATAAAAGAAAATTACTGTAGTTTCCAATTTATACTTTACTACACTGCAAAAAGTCAATATCTAGATTTATAGATTTTTCAAAAAAATACATATGTTGAAATGTAAAAAGTCTTTGGCGAGCTACTTGGAAAGGGCTGGCGAGCTCCCAGTAGCTCCCGAGCTACTGGTTGGAGATCCCTGGTCTAAAGCATTGGTTCTCAACTGGTGGGTCGGGACCCAAAAGTGGGTTGCGAGCCTTTCCTGGGCTTTAAAAAATATATATCTGCTAAAATCGCACAAAAACATTCCCGAGTCTGTTATTAATTACTTATTTTGCTCATAATTTTAGCTCTATAGGTTCAATGCTTATTCAACTATAATTAGTTGAAAAGTATTTACATTATTTCTATAACAAATGTAATTTTTATTTGGGCTTGGCATTACCAGTTGAGAACCACTGGTCTAAAGTACATATGTGATAACATATGTGATAACCTCAACATGAAATGCCAAATAAAACTTTCTCATAAACTATTTCACATCTTGAATTTAAATAACCACAGATAATTTAAAAGCCACACTGCAGAACAATCCAGGTTAACCGTTTTAGTCACAAGAGCAACTAAACTGTTGCCAAATGCTTTGTATCCACAAAACAAGATAAGATAACACTTTACTGATCTCACAATGGAGAAATGTACTGGCTGTGGTACCAAGTGCTCTTAATGATTAGCTAGACACCAACAATGCCGTTTTGCATTTGGGAAAGGGAATAAATGTCGACTTCCTCTATGGCTACAAATAGTCAAAACATGCAGAAACATCCAGATGGAGAGGAGCTCGTCTGAGGAGAGGAGCCCAATTTAGATCTTTATCACCAATAAAAGCCACCCATGAGAAATCAAGCCTTGGATTTTATTCTATTTACTGGCTGAAAAGTTGCACTGCACAAACTAATCAAGAGATAAGTAAAATTGTGATGAAAAAAGATAATTTGACCTCGGTTTGAGCAGGTAAATAAAATGATCAGCCAATGGAATATGAGCAAAAAGTGCCATTGTACTAAATATAATTCCATTGTCAAGATATAATGTATTGAAGTGTGCACCGCATGGTCTTAAAACTATAAAACTACTTTACGACCAAAAACTGAGGAATTCTTGCCGATCTACCAACCTGAGAGAAGTGCCATGTCTTTTGCTTGAGGTTGGTCACTTTATCACAGTTGAGGAGCTGAGGAAGGCTGTTGTTCTGATCGTCCACCACACAGCGGGTGTCATCGCCCGTGCTGCCCAGGGCCCCCAGGAACAACTGGCCCTCTTTGGTATAACGCCCTAACTGAGAGAACCACAGGGCCACAGCAACATGAAGAAAAAACGCTAAAGGTGTAGGTTAATTATTCATCTTTCATATATTCTAACACAAATCATACACCACAAAAACTAAATAGCATGATGCATGGGTTTGAAATGACTATGAGAATATTAATCTATTATTTTTTTTTTCTATTTCTGACTGGTTCTAAGGTACTCTTGCTTGAAGTAAGAAAGTAAAACTGCCAATTCGACAAGAACATTTTTTAAGTTAACCTGAAATAAGACACATTGTATCAAATCAATAGAACAACCCAGGTCAAATACAGCAGCTGAATTTGAGTCATTTAAACTAATCTAGGTATTCATTTTTTGCAGTGTATGTATTTTTAATTAAAGGCTATCCATATTTAGTCCAATGAAGTGAAAGTAATTGTATTGTTTTTCATTTTGTTTGGTATGGCGTCTGCAGCATATTCCTGTAGAAGCCTCCAGTGCACAGTGAGAGCGACTGAGGTCATCGGTACTAACCAGGCCCTACCCTGTTTAGCTTCTGAGGTCTGAGGGAATCAGGGGACCAGACTGCCTCCAGGGAGAAGACTACGGAGTCTCCAGGCCAGGTCCAGCTGAATGAAGGACCCCCATTGTTTGTGCACTATAAGATACTGCTCTCTATACTATTATTGTTTGCACTGAGGGATTGACAGGGACATATATTTCTATTATACTGTATATGTACAGTGGGACAAAAAAGTTTTTTAGTCAGCCACCAATTGTGCAAGTTCTCCCACTTAAAAAGATGAGAGAGGCCTGTAATTTTCATCATAGGTACACTTCAACTATGAGAGACAGAATGAGAGAAAAAAATCCAGAAAATCACATTGTAGGATTTTTAATGAATTAATTGGTAAATTACTCGGTAAAAATAAGTATTTGTTCAACTACAAACAAGCAAGATTTCTGGCTCTCGCAGACCTGTAACTTCTTCATTCAGAGGCTCCTCTGTCCTCCACTTGTTACCTGTATTAATGACACCTGTTTGAACTTGTTATCAGTATAAAAGACACCTGTCCAGAACCCCGAGACCAAAGAGCTGTCAATGGACACCAGAAAGAAAATTGTAGATCTATGATGAAAATTACAGGCCTCTGTCATCTTTTTAAGTGGGAGAACTTGCACAATTGTTGGCTGACTAAATACTTCCCCTCCCCACTGTATGTGCCCTACATGTAGTAAAACTGACAACAAAGCTGATTTTCATCTCCATCATTCCAACTTCCCACCACACTCTCCTTCAGCATTAATCCATAACGTGTATGCAGCACATTCTCAGGCTGACTGGGGGCTTTTTCAGAGTGCACTGTGAAATAAAACAATTTGATCCTGAAAGCACCGAGAGTACCTGAACTGGTGCTGAGAAAGAACTTCAATTCACATCGATAATGGATGCATTATTTACCTGAGGACCCCAGCCGTGACAGGGGTGCAGCGATGCAGTGTGGTTCTCCTTCATACCCTGGTCCATGCAAAGGTGGCTGGCTTTTGTGTTACGGATCTAGGAATAAATAACACATTTTACAAACTCGCAATGAGCGGATTCAACTCTGAAACTAGGATTGATTTACACACAATTATTTGCTCAAGAGGCAATCACTAATAACTGAATACTTTATACCTGAACGAATAAAAAGAGAGGTAACGAGCCATATTAAGTATGAATAGGCGAAATGTTCTCCTCCTAGAGGAGGGACTTACAGGTTACTCCTCCTTCTGGTTCACTCTTAAGAGACCCACAGCGTGCTCAAATCTTTAGTAGCTGAGGACGATCTTTGGACTAACATCGAAACGTCCTACACTTCAACTACAGAGTACAGATGAAGACTGAAGAATTTTTGCCTACGAAAAAGCTTGGAGAAAGTATTGCTTTGTAACTTTATACTTATTAATCAATTACCTTTTCCTACTCCTTAATTAATTGGTTGACATTGTTCGAAAATATATCAATAATAGTCACAAAAAAATAACTAAAACTGTGTAATAGCTATGTACTTACTATGTAATAGCCTGATTTTTTTCCTTCATATTATTAAATAAACCCTCCCAGTACTCACCTCTCCATAAAACAGAGTGTTGCTGTACCTTCTCATCTCAGGGTACACATTATTGAGGTACCACTCAAAGTTTTTGCACTGTAACCGTTCCCTTAGTGCAACCCTTTCGGAAATGTCGCCAAAATCAATGCCATGGTTCTGCAAGAGTAAAACAATTCATTAAAAATAATTGCTTAATATCCTCCTTTTTCTGAGAAACAACATCTTCGTTTTGCAAAAGCATACACAGCTTTCATATTGCAGCTAAAAAGCTTTGGGCTGCATCACCTCCATGGGTATGTTCCAGGCCAAATAGACATTGGACTTGTATTTGTCCATCCACACCTCGGCGACACGGAGAGCGTTGCGCCGCGTGTGAAACGCAATGTTATTGTGGTAAGGTTTCTTTACGCGGGCGATGTGCGCTACTCTGGAGCAGGGCAGCACCTCCATGCTCCCGCCACACAGCCACACCTGCACACACAATGCATCACTTGACACAAGAGACCACCATGATGTCGAGAAAGAGAAATGTGTGAAGTGAACTGTATGTCCACAAATTGAAGTAGAAGTCAGGGGAATGGGCGAACACACAAGCTTGAACTGTCCTGGCTTTACAATCGACATCTCTGAAGCCTCTGCTAAATTCTTGTGTATAATGAACTGAAATGAGTGTGGAGAGCCATAAGAAAAGTGTCCCAAGATTGATTTTTTGTTTCTCTGAATGAGGGCAAGCTTCTCAGTAGTGTAAAATGTGCAAAACTGTGAATCCACATCTTTTTGTTTTGTGGCCCACTTATATGCAGATGCGCTTTGTAGCTGTTACCCAGCTAAATGGGGCTCATTCATCAGCGCTGCCATGTTGGGAGGGGCACAATGCTCTACTGACTACAGGGGTCAAGCACACAGAGAAAAACTGGCCCGCATACCCTGATGCCCAGCTCAATGTTCTCTCCTCCGTAGACGTCCATGCCCGAGTCCAGCAGGCCCAGCTCGCCAAAGTAGTCCCGGTTGACAACAAAGGAGCAGCCGATCATGGCAGGACTCCTGGAAACCACAAATAGAGGTTGTGCATCAAAGGTTATAGCTTGAATTGTTATTTATTTATTTTACACTTTATTTGATTCGATTTCTACTTAGATTTCAAATGTGCGTAACCTCTATAAGAACAGTGCATGTTAATGAACGTGGGACTAATGCATGTGAACACACAACAGGGCTAATCATTTATCCTGGGCTATTTTTATATGTTTAAGTACCATAAATATTCCAGCCCTACACACTCCCCACTGTGCGAGTAGGAGTGTATCAGTCCATCGTTTTGTGTGTGCACAGGTTAGGCATGAAATTGAAGTACATTTACCAATTTCCATATACAGTTTTTTGGTAACACTTTAGATTACAGCCCACAGTTCCATGTGTAGATATAGGTAACAAGACAGTAATTACACATGAAACAAGGTGAGACAAAAGTGTAACAAAGATGTACAAGGTGATAAAGGGGTACCCAATAATGTGAAGGTACATCGTAACTAATGTGTAACTACATGTGAGCGCGGGCTGTAACCTAAAGTGAGAAGCTAATGCTTGCAACTACAAGAAACAAGAGGGACCAGACAAGAATAAAGAGTAACAATGTGGAACATGGGGAAACTAGAGGAAATTACCAATATAATGTAATATAAAGTGAGAAGCTATAACCTGTAACTACAAGAAACAAGAGGGAACAGAGAAGAATAGAGAGTAACAATGTGGAACAAGGGGAAACAACCCAATACTTAATGCACATGTACATCCTATCTAAAGTGTAACTACACTTACTTACTTACATGTGTAATTATTTTCTTGTTACCTGTACCTACACATGGAACTGCGGGATGTAATCTAAAGTGTTACCCAGTATTTTAAGAAATAACCAGATTAGTTCAAAAATCCTGAATATGGCATAATACTGGGCCTTTCACGTTTCAAAAGAGGACACAAAACACCTGCCTGATGGGGGCGGTCAGGTCCCCCTCGTCCCACCACTGTTTGGGGGGGCTGATGTACATGCACCACAGCTCCCAGTTGTAGCCGTGGCCCGAGTTCTCGTAACGCTCCAGCTCAAAGGTGTCATGTTTGATGTTGTCGATGGACGGCAGGGTGATCCTGGTGTGGTCCTCTTTAATTCGGGCTAGAGCCGGCTCAGCCCTGAAGAAACACAAGCACCACTCATCACCTCTTTGGTTCCTCTTAACTGGACTCATTAAATGTTTTGCTCACTGGCCACTGTGACAAGTCCTTTTCAAAACTACTAGCAGCTTGGGTTTTTTGGATTAAGGTTAGCCATAATTGAGTTAGCTGTCCTTTTTGGTCCAGTTGTCTATAGATTTCTTACTACAAAAGTACATTTTGCAGTAAAAGGTTTGATTCTGAGAGTATTTTAGATTTATTTTGAACACAGCATCTGAGTAATAAATCTGAATCTAGTTGATCCTTTTCGAAATGATTGGCCTTGAGGTTGGGAGCAGTTGGAGTATAAATGAAAGGGTACACAAAACCAAAAAGGTCGGGAACCACTGGATTAAAACATGATTATTTTTATTTACTTCTAAATTTTCTGTGCCAAGAAGAGCAGCAGAAATGCAGGCCTACCTCTGTAAGTCTAGCTAGTTTAAGCGTCCAATTAATTTGCCCCAGTGGCTAGCGATACTTAATAAGGTGCTCGCCAAAATCAAACCCTACCAGCCTTTGGTTAGTTGGCTGGAGTGTCAAGTCTGGCTCTTACCAACATGCCGCTACACAGAACAGCTGTCTCTGAACATCTCCACTCTCACTTCACTCACAAAGTCCCTGATGTCGCAGAAACTTTATTACCAATTCCATTTGATTCTGCACAGCTCTGGAGGGCATGCGTCTGTTAGTGCTGAATGGGTTGCGTACACATCTGAGAGCACAGATAGTAGTAAATCCAATAGAAAACTTGTTCAACTGTGTCAGCGCAATGTTGCAGTGCTTACACGTTTTACAAATTCCTTTTTATTTTATTGCCATGACTGTACTTGTACAGATATCGGTTCTGTTCTGTCTGTTTTATTGCTCGCTCTTTGTGCCTCTGCTTTGCCAACACTTTTCACAAATCCGATGAGCGCTTGCTTTCCCAGAGGCTATCCCAGCCACCTCCTCATTTATCCTTATTTTATACCAAATAAACCTGGAACTGTTGTTTATCTCCAGGACAATTAAGAGAGACTTAACAGTAATTACCCAATAAATACATGTGCCAGTTGGACTCACCAGTACGGAGTGAACTCCACATGGGCATCAAAGAAGCCGGTAACCTCAGCTGTGGCCACCTTCCAACCCTCGTTTCTGGCACGAATCAAGCCCTCTCTCTTCTGGTTTCTCACTATTTTCACCAGACCAGGATATCGCTTGTTCACGTACTCTTCCAATGGTGCCTTTAGCTGCTCTACAGTAAAAAAAAGTGAGTGAGTGTTTGAGAACACATTATTACATGAAGTTTGTGGTACATTTCATCATTTACTGTATTATAATGAATTTTATTGTAGATTAGATTTGTAGATTATAATAATGTTTTTGTGTACTCACCTGCCCAGGGACTGCAGATGGAAAATAGCTACTCAGCTAAATCTGGTGCAAATCATCTCTTCTTTTGTAAAGACTAATGGTTTTGTACATTGTCCCTGTTTCAATAAACAATAAACTAACAACTAACTAACAATAAGTCAATAAGAATAAATGTAAGCAGATGGAAGGTGAGCGCTTCAGTGCTCTTCAAGATCTTGGAGCAAATAGTCAGTAGATGAATGAAAGAAAAAGATTGGAGGCACCCCAAATTAAAGTAAAACTCCTGCATTTTAGAGAGACATGCAGACGGTCGCATGCAACCTTTTTCAGAGCTTATTATTATTACCGTATTTTCTGGACTATAAGTCGCACCTTTTCTCATACTTTGGCTGGTCCTGCGAGACGCCTATTCAGTTTGTTGTTTCTGCTTCGTGTAGCTGAATAACCATCAATGTGTTACATCCCTGTCCATCCTGGAGGGGGAGTGATAGCTCCCTGACATTAGCATACTGTACACCTATTCAGCCTGTTGTTCTCTATTCTATTGATATTAGGGCTGTCACTAACGATTATTTAGGTAATCGATTAATCGGCCGATTATTTTTATGATTAATCAATTAATCGGTTGGTGCAAAAAGATGCATGGAAAGTGTAATTGTTAAAAGCGTTTTGCACATGAAGCTAAAGTGACGCCGTTTGAGGACGTCTTGATGGAGTAAAGTTAAAGGTAATGGGCCTCATTCATGAACATCTTCGTAAAAATCTTCGTAAAATCCGTACGTACGAAGCCGCTGCGAAGGATCACCGCCAGATTCATGACACACTCTTAATGGGGGTAAACCGTTCGCACCTGTGTCTTGAGGTTGGTGAATGCCAAATAGGAAGCGCGTGCGTGTTAGGACCAATTAGCATATGTCACCGCCTATCATTGGCCATAAAAGGATTAGAAGTGCCGTGTGCGTCAGACTGAGGAGGAAAAATGGCCAAACTGACAAACTTGGAGAATCCCAAAAGGAAAAAAAACTTAAATTCAACAGAAATCGACATCCTTCTTCAAGGAGTAACGGAAAATAAAAAATATACTGCGCTCCACGGTGGCGCGAGTGCGCGCATGTTTTTGGTTATAAGCCTCTTGTTCGGTCTGTGGATTCGTTATGAGCCACGGTGCCACCCGCGTACCCGCGGTCACCTATAAAAGATCGGCAAATAGCTAATACATTTCACTGCATGTTATACTGTATGTATCTATGTGTATGTGACAAACTAAACTAATAGCTGAATGGTCATGAAACATGCCAGAAAAGTTATTTTTACGCACCAATAAGGTATGAATGGTGTGTGCCTCCCGGGTAACGTGGCACCACATTGAGCAGGATGTATTGGGAATCCGCTATGATTTGTACATTTATTGAATGGTATTTATTGAGGTATGGAAATGGATCAGGTGATGG
>OMNZ01115396.1:0-12498 GCA_900303255.1 Lesueurigobius sanzi
CCCCCCTAAACACATCTAATTATCCTGATGCCAAGCTTTCCCCATCCATCATATTATCTTTGTGAGGAGAGGTATTAGTGCTTCCTGTCCCGCCGGCCAATTACCTTGTGCCTGCTCCGTGCTCGGAGTCACCTGCATTGCAAATGTGACCTTTAGTTAGAGGACTGATTGCATGTTTCTTAGAGAGTGTGAGAGATGGGTTGTGTGTTAAGAAAATGAAAAGTGAATATATAAGAGTGTGTTGTCGGTGTGTGCCGCTGTGTGTGTGTTGTTCCACGCTTCTGTTTCTGTGTCAAACTGAGAGTAATGTATGTAAGGAATGCACATGTACAATTGGGGTTGATGGTTGATGTGTACAGTTTATGTGTGTATGTGTATATGTATATGGGCTGGGTCAGAGAGCGAACCCTCCCAGACCCCCCCTCCGGCCCCCACCCCCTCCCCTGTGATGGGCTGTCAAGAATGTTAATGTTCTGTGATGGCTGTGCAGCAAATAAGTGTTTCTGACACAGTACAGACTCCTATTACAGGAGCAGGCCAGTGGGCTCGCCATAGAGCCTTAATGAGCTGGCAGGTCAGTCAGCCACAGCACTGCACACACCCATGCTACTTATGCAGGTGCCCACCTCCAAATCAGGGTCCCGCCTGAAGAGGAAGAGGCCCAGAGGTTAGTAATGTCCGTTGCATTTTCATATTTCATTCAATTAAAAGAAGTTTAATTAAACTTGTTTCTCACAGTTTAGGCTCCATCTACTGTCAGAAATATTATATTTTCTGAACTCATTACATGAAGAACATGGCGTTTAACTCAAGGTTAGGTAAACAAAACAAGAGTTTCCCTATAAGAAAAAAGTGTAACGTCAATGGGCAAACAGAGAAGAGCTTCTGCACTAATGAAGGTGGAGGCATTCAGGGCTGGGGCTTAGTTTTACATGTGTTTGATCCAAGCAGCAACATGACTTTCAACACCACTAACAAACCAAGGAGCTGGTAACACCAAGCACAGATGGGGATGGGCAAAGCACTCAATTACAAAGGCTGACTGTAGTGGCTCTTACTGCTGTAGCAACACAGTATAATAGTGAAAATGCAGCCAATAAAGAAGATAAGATAGTTCTTTATTGATCTGACAATGGAGAAATGCACTTGTTACAACAGCTCTTAGGACAGGATCACACAGGGGGGTGCAAAAGGTAATAATAATACTGGAATAGGATAAGAAAACTAAATTAAAAAAGACTAATAATGATACAATAAAATATGTGTCTCTTAGCATCTATCAATAAAGAAAACTTTATGAACTGTATAAAACATAAAACTGGATAAAAATAAATACAATAAGATAAGATAACTAATAAGTGACATTGCAGATTTCGTAAACACTGATGTTATTGCACATATTAAAGAGAGCGTTGTAACTATAGCAGCTGGAGGGTCCAGCGCCGGAAGTACAAAATCTAGATCAAGATCAAGACTGGCTCTGAAATAGACCTAAACCTGACTAAATACTGGGTGTAAACCAGCTCTAGATCAAATTAAAATCCTAATACTAAAGCATGAATGAATTAATATAATAATTAAAATTAGTCTAAAATTGCAGATGCCCCTGAGTGAAAAAGCTGATGCACCTCCAGTGGGATATGTCCACTGCTTGAGAATGACAAACACATCGTGTTCATCTGCTTCTGGGAAAATTAGAAAGTAAGCTCTGTATAAAGTATGACTTTTCCTGTTCTGGACAGCATTGTGAGGACTTTTGACCAATAAAAATGTAGAACAGCAACATTTTGAATAGTTTTTTACTTTGGCATCAATCCTAATTTTACACCTCTTGAAACCCATGGATACCTGTCAAACAGAATACAGCACACACTGTGGACTTGTAGAGGAAAAGTGGTACCCATGGTCTTGTCCGTGGTAAAGTCAGTTAGCCTGACAGCCTGTGGACGCTGTAAACTCCGTCACAAGCGCACTGTGCGGTTACAACTCTGGGAACAAAGGGCCTGTCTTTTCTTCTCTCTCTGGACTGTCAGGAGAATGTTCGGCTTGTACACTGAGTTAAACAGTTATTTCTAGGAAGAAAGGGTGAAAAGCACATCGCTTGGCTGACTCATCACAATTTAGAGCAAAATGAATCCCCCTTTTCCCACCTGAGGATGGGTCAGATCAGATGCAGAGAAGGGGGGAGGCGGGAGAGGAGAGGGGAAAGAGCAGGTGAAGAGCAGCGGCCTGGACATTACAGCTGATTGAGACACGTGGCAGACGGGAAATCAGCCAAGGCAGTGGAGCACATCCGCACAGTTGGCCAGGTTGTCTCTCAAAACTCTCCTAAAGTCTAAAGTGGACCTGTTGGAGTTACTGAGTCGTCACACTACATGGTGTAGCCCAGAGGCAGTGGGCCCTCATAGGTGTCTCTGCCCCCATCTCTACGGGACTTGTTAGAGATGCTATTCTGGACCCTCTTCGCCTTCGTTCTTGCGGCTGCAGAGTAGCTGGAAATGAACTATACACCTTCCACTTTCAGGGCAAAAAGTAAGCATATTGTGTAATTGAACACAATGTGAATAAACCAATCAAGGTGCAGTTGAAACGCTGCTTCATTTGTAGTGAAAGAAATCAAAACAAGAAATGAAATAACCCTAGGAGTTTTTTGTGTAAGTAAATTATTTTTTGTTTATTAGTCTTTAATTTAGTGTTTAGTTTAGATATTTCTATTTTTTTTTTGTTATGTTTTGCATAAGTATGTTTATAATTTATTATTATCTTCAGTTTGCTAAGTTCTAAGTTCTTTATTGTTTTTGTTGTTTGGTTTAAACCATGGGTGGCCAACCTTTTTTATCTTGCGAGCTTTTGTGTAACAAAAATAGCAGCGAGATACTTATACTTCAAAGAAACATGTGTAACTAGGCCTCTGACAAGATGATCATTCAACTCAATAAAAGAAAATGACAGTAGTTACTGCTTTATACTTTGCTATGTTTGGAGATATTTTGCTCAGAATAACAAAAATGCATCTAAAATTTGACTCAAGCATATGTACAAATAGATACAAAAGAAATCCTTTGGCGAGCTACTTGGAAAGGGTTGGCAAGCTATCAGTTGCTCCCGAACTACTGGTTGGAGATCCCTGGTTTAGACCTTTGGGCACCTAGGGGATATATGGGAGTAGTGCAGGCGGTCCAAGATGCAGCTGGGCGGGCCAATGGTTTTTTACCAGTTTGAGCAGGAGAGGCAGCAGGTACGCCTCATCAATTGTACCTGTTTGTGTTTGCCTGCGAACTTGGAATAAAAGCCATAAGACTATGATTTTTGTTTGGACATTAGACATACCCATGGTGCGTATTAGTGATTATCTCATGTTTTATGTTCAGACCTATTTTTGGTCATGTCTAAGTTGAGTTGTGTTTAGTCTTTAAATAAAATAACTTGAAAAAAATAACAATTCGAAAAGGAGTAGTAAACAACAGGAGAAGTAAAAACTTATGTTTCCTACCCCTTTCTACAACTTCTTACCTACAATTTCTTTTCTTTGTTTCCTCCACAGAATTACAAAAGTTACATTTACTTGACAAATGTTTGGCTCATTCAAGTTCGAGTTATTTCTTTAGACAAGTAGTCACTATAATAACATAGCTAAAATATGTTTTAGAACAAAAGACTTTGTTGCTGTAGAAACCCGGGAGCCTCATTTGTATGTTTGGTGGGCCCTCCGAAACATAACAGGAAATAGAAACAAAGGTCATTGTTAAGTCTCACCTGGCTTTTGTTCTTTAAAAGTACAATATTATATCGATTCGTCCTGAATGATAAACACAAATGTGTTGGTAAAACACCATCTCTTTTGACCTTTAGCAATTACTTCTACATGACTTTAACAGCTCATGTGACCCGCTGTACAACCACAAGTTACACTTGACTTTGGGCTCCTGTTGAAACACAAGAGTGCAAGCAAATGATTTGACTTGAGACTTTAACATGAGAGTGAAAATAGTACTAGTCTACAGTGTACTGTATGTAGGTTTATAGTTTTTATGAGAGATCTTTCACAAAACCTTTTCTGAATTATTTTCTGTGCAAATTAAATCATAAAATTCTACAATTGGAATAATTTGTTTAAAACTCCACTTCACCAATGTTTCATTTTTGTTTTTAGCTGTGAAAGTGGACTTGAGTCTGACTGGACTTAGCGGAAGAGGCCAGACAGGGTTGAAGTGTGATGTGATGACCCATGATGGATCCCACTTGACCTTTTTTCAAGCAGAAAAGTGCCTGAGATAAAACGTTTGAAGTAATACAGACGTTCTACAATTTGCTTTGACCTCATACTTCAAATCCCAGAACCCAAATGGGGATTTACACTTTACTACTACTTTACGCGTTCTGTGGTTGTGGCTGAAGAAGCGATCGCCCACTCAATCTTCACATCTTTGACCTGTTGAACAAGAGCGGGGCTGGAAAGAGCTGCCCGCCTGAAGCCACATCCTGGGACTACAAGGAGAACCACAAACAACAAAGAGTCTCCCGCGCTAATCCAACCACTAATGCCGCTTCTGCCTGCCTGATATTTTGCATAATATCAATGTTCATTTCTTTGGCGGCACACGTTCAAATCAAGTGACATTTAAATGTAATCAAAATATGTTTCTTGGAGGATATTAACACACACCTGGAGGCTGTTTGGTTGTATTCCTCATAATGCGCCGCGTGACAATTTAAATAAAAGGTTATTTCATCGATTCTTGCAACAGGAGCGGTGTTTAATGCGTGACGCGGCTTCATCACCTAAACACCGCTCTCACCACATTAATGTTTGGTCAATGGCGAGATGATACATTCCATTAGGACAGCGCTGGGCCCCTGTATCTCTGTATGTCTTCCATGTGTGTGTCCAGTGTATGTTTGGGTGCATGGCTGTGTGTAATGATGTGTAAATATATTTATGGCTCAGGGCCACAGTGGTATTAACCTGACCCAGGCTCTCTCTCTGGGGAGGCCGCGCTCTGCTGATCGCTCCGTTTTGGTCAGGTTTTTTGTGTGGGCCCCAGTATAAACAATGCTCATGTGTCTGATAGGACTTTAGGCGAGGGGGGCGGACGTGGCGCGGTCTCAGAGCGTTATACAGCACCTGGGATATCTCTTGAGTAGGCACGGTAGTGAGTTAAGCGTCCCATCCGTCAGCCGAATGCCACCGGCCTACATCTTATTCAACTTTTAAACCTCTAATTGGTAGCGTTTAAAAGGCGTTTAAGAGTGCCCTTTCTTCTCCCTTTTCTCATTTCCCATTTAATGTGTTGTGTCAAAGTCTATTACCTCAGTTGGACGTTTGTGTCCCTTAAGTTGAAAAAAAAGGAGTGAAGGCAAAGAGGGGTGAGAGAGAAAGAGAGAGGAGGAGGAGGGGGGGGGGGAGAAAGGTGAAAAGAGAGAAGCCATCAGCTGAGGTTTGCCAGGTCGATAAAGCTTTTAGATTTGGAGATGTTTTCAGGGGAGCCCATTTCCTGCGGCTAAGGGTTGTTAATGGAGCTTAAGGAATTATCTTATGACTCTCGGCTTGAGGAGCAGTTTATTTCAACCCCCGGACGCCCCCTTTTTACTCGCGCGCGGTCCTTCCCCTCCGCCACTCTCCGCACACGAGGGCGGATCGGGGGGCCTGAATATGCTGCTGTCAAAGCTGCTTAATGAAAAGTAACGCGTGGCTGATTACAGTTTTATTTGGTCTCTATGTAAAAAGCTCCTGTTAATTTAACATCTCGCTCCCAGTGTGTGTTCGTATTTGTCATGGCTGAATGATTTAGTTATAGCCGGCCTCCTCTCCCCCCCTTCCCTTCCGACTGCTGCGTGTCCTTTTCTTCTCCCCTCTGTCGCACGCCACGTCTCTCTCGCTCAAATAAAAATCGACTTTGATCCGGGCTCTAATACGATATGTCTTCATGGTAAATTAATTAAATGCAGAGGTTATATTCTATTATCATCAGGGACTTAAATCCTGTCCTAATTTTCTATCAGTGCCTATGAAAAATTAAATAGCTCACTTTGCCAAGAGGATGATAACGGAGTCAGCAGGGGTGAGAAACTTCCCCTACTTTCTTCCCTGTTCTTGGATTTCTTTTTTTATTTTAGAACCTTTATGCTTCATGTTGTGTTTTGAAGCATCAAATAAAAACATGTATTTTATCTATGTTGTATCAAATCCCTATAGTCCACCATTTTCCAGGGGGAAAGATCTCAATCGTCTGCGCTTTTCCCATTAAAATTCATCACGGGCCCCCTCCTCCTCTCATAGGACAGACCGAGTCCCCCGAGAGCTCCACTTTCGCCATTACTGTCAAGTACCCTTGACTTCTTTTCTTTCTGCCCTTTTATCTACAACAACTAATTCGAGTTCTCTTGCCCTTTTCACTTTTCCACCACGTCAGGGCCTCTCTCTAGTCAAAGAGAAGGGGAAAAACATACCTTTTTCTTGATGTGTGTGTGTGTGTGGGGGGGGGGGGGTTAATGTCAAAAGTTCCAATGATTTTGCATCAGGCCTCGGTTTTGAAATCATTAATAGGCAGCGGGTAACTTACCGTTCTGACAGCCGCATCATGGCAGTGTTGAAATGTTTCGATAAAATTATCAGAGAGAGCGCAGAGGGGGAATCAATAGGCTGACATGAAATATGACTGTGAACATCCCAATTACAGCCTGTTTAGAGGGAATTAATGAGGCAGATCTTAGATACTGATATTGTTCTGTCTCCAGGCTGGACCCGCCTCATTCCCGGGCTGTCACTGAATCAAAATGACTGCTTTCTGCTTGAGAGGAAGCGGATGGGTTCAATAGACGGAGAATTAAGTGTAATTAAACAATAAGAGAATAATATTGTCATCTGTGTTGCAGAAATGTGCATTAGAAGTGGATTCAAGTGTTTTCGGATGGACCAGTAGTTCTCAAATGATGGTGCGAGGGTGGATGATACACACAGGCTTCTTCTTCTTTGGCGCTTGGTATTTCGGCTTGTCTGCATGATTGGGGGTCCTTTCAATGACCTTAGTTGTGGTTTAACTAACTGCCGATCATGCAGAGACTTTATTGAGGCCTGGCCCGATGATACAGTATTTATTTGTCAGAGATAATGCTATACTGGCTTGGGCTTATCTTTAGATTTAGACCTATTTACTTGGGCAGCCAATATTTCCCTTCTGCACAAAGTTTGAGAATAATTGGTTCATATGCACTGTACGTTTCAGCACCATGGTCAGCAACATCAAGCAACGCCATATTACACGATATTAATAGAAAGGAACCAGGTTTATTTTCAGTGAACAAAGTTGGACCGCTCTCATTTCAGTTCATCAAGAGCTGTGCATTTGTGAAAAGTTTTTCTTGCTTTTTTATAGTGATATTCGGCTGTTGAGACCTAAATAATATTTATATTTGCATGCTCAGAGTAAAAAGAACAAACATGGGGGCTTTTTTTCCCATAGTGTGTAAAATTCCATTATACATTTTGATAAGTTTGTGCGTGCCTTAAAGCTGAAAAATCCAGTTGTCAGTTGGGAGATTTTGCTGCTTCAAAATGAGTATGATGCAGGAACGCGGATTGAATGTCCAGAGTCTCAAAAGTCTTTATCTTATGTTAGGAGCAGAAGAGCTTATTGATGTTTTTGGGGAACGGGTTCATGGCACTGTCTTTAGCCGAGTCCTGGTGCTGTAAGCTCAGTGCACTTCTGTCCGTCTCCAGCAGGGCGGCGCCTTTGGTGTTGTTGCTCCAGGACACGGTGGTGTGGGTCAGGGCCTGGCTCAAAGTGCTGTGCCTGAAGAGCGGGTCGTGGAACACCCCGTCCACCCAGTTCCTCAGGGTGGTGACCGGCGAGTCCTGCCGGGTGTCCAGGCCGGAGGAGGGCGAGGTAGTGGTGGGGGAGGGGCTAATGGAGGACGAGGGCGGCGGCGGCTGGCATCGCAGCATACACGAGGGGAACTCAGTCTGATTGAGGGACGTGGCGGTCTGAGCCAGGGACCAAATCCGCGGCTTTCCGTCTAGTATTTGCTGCTGCTGCTGGGCGTAGCAGGTCTTGCTCTGTTGCCTGGCCTCTCCCTGAAAGTCCTCCACCTTGGTTTTCAGGCAACTTTTACTCAAATCCTGCTCGAGCTGTCCCGGGATGGTCAGTTTGAGCGGAGCGTCTTTGAGATGGTGGTCTGCGGGCAGGTCGGTGGTGGTCATGTGGGTGTTGAGGTGGTAGCGGTGTTTGTGTTCACACTCGGAGCTTTCGGACTCCAGGGCGTCAAAGTCGTCCAAGTCGCTGAGCTGCAGGTCCTTGTCGTGGCGACTCCTGGTCTCTGTCAGGAAATATACAGAACTTGTTATAGCTGGGGAACAGATAGTGTGTTGTATGGGTTTTCATCTGGACTTCACAGTCCAATCTGCCAAGAAGATCTAAAGAATTAGTGGCTACTGCTGCAATGTTGCTCATTTTGTAAAACGATTAAGCAATCTTATGATGGACATATATCAGGAAATGATCTGGGAATTTTGTTGTTGTTATTGTTTTAAAAAATATATATAAATTAAGACCTTTTTATTTATATATATTTTTATGAAACGATAAGGTAATACATGTTCTCACTGTGGAGAAATTCACTTGTTAGAACAAAGTGCAATCAAATTACAAAGATTGAATAAGGGATACACAGAGCAAGAAATATTATGTTAAGCTTATTAGTCTGTACTACTTTTTTGTTTCCTTTAATCAAAATTTTGTGTTAATTTTAAGGCCTCATAATGATATTAATGAAATAATATTGTTCCAGATATGCTATGCAAAAATTGTGAATAATTTATACATGTATGTGTATCATTTTTAATACAATTGCCAGCAATATGTGAATGAGAAATGAGAACTGACCATCCTCATTGGTTTCACTCTTGATGTGGTCCTCCTGCGAGCCCTCCTCGTCGTCGTCATAGCGCTTCTCGTCTGAGCCTTTGTTCCTGGGGGGCCATGTCATCTTGTTCTCCTTCTTGAGCCTCCTCCTGGCGTTGGCGAACCACGTGGACACCTGGGTCAGGGTCATTTTGGTGATGATGGCCAGCATGATCTTCTCTCCTTTGGTGGGGTAGGGGTTCTTCCTGTGCTCCTGCAGCCAGGCTTTCAGCGTGCTGGTTGTCTCACGAGTGGCATTCTTCCTCCTGGTGCCGCCGTCCATAGACCCATATCTGAATGTGCAGCGCAATGCAATGAACCTGTTATAGCCAATCACTTTTTCACATTGTTTTATTGTTTTAAAAAGCAAAAAAAAAACAAAAACAATAATTTAACTATGTGAAAAAATACACATAAATTAAAAAATGTGTTCATAAATTGTCTTTTTTTTTCTTATAGCTCGGTAAAGGCGCTGCTAAAAGGATCACAGGGCTTCCTCGATAACCCTGGCCCTCTCCTAACCCTGCGCTGTTGCCCTGGCAGATAAAACAGTGTGTAAAATTGCTTTATTGAGTGTAATGATGAGCCCGCAGGTAAAAGGCAGGATCCGACACAGAGGTACTGCTGTAGGCCTGAGCGCACATCGACAGTCTATGTGCAATGCTTTGTCTTCTTCACACCAAGGCCTGCATTAGCAATGGAGGGCTTATTTTGAGTTTTGTTGACACTTTATGTGATTAATGATGTGTTTGGGTTTTGGATGGTGTGTAAAATCATGAACATGACACAGCTAGCACCGTGGGGTTTCTTGTGAACCTTCGTTTATATTGACTGAATGACACATGTTGAAAATATGTCTTGAATTATTTGACTAATATTTTAACCCAAGTAGGCCTCAGACCAAGCACTGACCTCATGGGATAGATATAAGTAACACGAAAAACTCAAAGAAAGTACCATTTTCACACTTCAGAAACATGCTAAAAGCACTGAACAAATAATGTGTGAATATAATTCAGTTTGGAGCCTAAATTCCAAGGTGGTTCCATGTAAAGTGTTTATGTGAAATGCTTTGATAATATGAAAGTAGAACTTACCTGTCGTACTGATACTGTCCCAGGGTTGGGTCGTAAGGGTAATAAGCTGTAGCCTGGGTTATTCCCGCATGTGCAGACGCACTGGTGTCTTTTGTGTCAAACGTACCCTAGAAATACACAAATAAGCATTTGTTAAACAATGAAACCATCAACATGGGGCTATGGACATGTTTAGCACATCAACATCACTGCAATTTTTTATTCAAACATATTCAAATATGTATTTGTAATTTGATGCCAGGAATAATCCACTTGCTGCCTTTGTTAAAAGTGATAATGTTCACTGTGGAGGCCTGACATCAGCATGACATAAATGCTCCAATATGAGCACTGAATCATAAAATCATTTTAAAAGCAAATGGGCCTACAGTATAATCAATATTTGCATTTTTTTTTTTTAAATAAAACTTTATACACATCTTTCAAATCTGTTTTCAATCTTTGAGAAATAGGTCAAATAAAACAAACGTAGACTTGTAAAAATAATAATAGGCTAACAGCCTCATTTTATTTTTTTTTAAGAACTAAAAAAACAAAAACAGTGAGGTGGCGATGAGCTGAACGCGTCTGATCCATTCATTACTGACAGCTGCTCAGCGACACTTACCAAAGAATAAAAAGCCGATGCGTCCGTGCCGTACACGTAGTTCCCATAGCCCTGTCCTGTGGCCGTGTACGGGCTGCCGTACACTCCCAGCGCGGCTGCGGAGCTCAGCTCGTGTCTGGCTGTGGCCAGCAGCCGGCTTTCGTACACCGGACAATACACCGGGGTTTGTCCAGAGGCAGCTACTCCTGAGTCCGCTATGGACCGGCCAGTGGACTCGCAGCAAGTGGTCAGAGAGTTGGTGGTCATCAGGAACTAGAATCAGATTTAAAGCCAAAGTTATACTTTGGTAAACCAAACTTTAATACATGACATCCGACATCGGAGCCGGAGCGTATTCTTAATTATGTGCACACTGACGAATTTCAGTTCATTTTGTATTAATAATTATACCAAATAGGCTAATAAACAAGTGACTTACACACAAACATTATCCCGAATGGAGCGCTGAATAATGATGACTACGACGATAATATAAAGATCACAAACACACAAATCATGTTTACAAGCCCTGTACACTTCAAACATGCCCACATGGTTTTATGGCACCAAGCCAGAATAAAACAACAGCTGTGCCATGTATCACATGCAGCACGCGGTACAAGTTGGCATATGCGTAAGAGCGCAGATAAACACATGGTTGACATTACAGGGCGCGATTATCTCAGAAATCAGTAACAGCGGCTCAGGGTCCCGGTGGTCTCTTTGGTTAGAGGTCTAAATATCCTCGGGTATCACGGTTTGTAACACTATACCTACGAATAAAGCGCCCTTAAAGCCACATGAGGCTGTGCCAAATGCGCAAAAATGACAGGTCGAAGTTATAATCAATGGCTAAAAGCAACATAAAACACTTACTTGTGGAGCAGACGAGTAAGGATATCCAAATTGTGGATATGACATGGTAGAGAGGTCCCCCAATTTCCAGAAATAAAGCGAGACTGAAGGTCTCTGGTGCGCGCGGGCTGCGCTGCTGTTTGACTGGACCAATTGATTGGTAAGCACAGTCTCCTGGATGCTTATAGGGCGAAGCAGAGTAGCATGTTTAATTTGTGTAAAATGCCCCCCCACTCTTACGCCTCACAAGAGGGAAGTTAAAATAAGAACCTCCGTCTTTCTTTTCTTTTTCAAAGTGCAGAAGAAAATATATAAATAGACGAGTCCGGTCATGTACAATAATGACTTTGTGTCGGACACATATTTTGCCTTATAAAAAAGTGGTATAAAAGACGTCAGCAGCTGAGGCAGGTAGTTTTAAACGGCAGCCACTCTGACGTCAGAAGTTTCCTGCTCGAAAATGAGCACACTGTAACTTTATTATTACACACTGTCTCCTTACGTTATTATGACAAAAGTACGAATATAAAGCCACATGTCACATTGTTTGGACTTAGAAAATAAGGAACTGTTTACAAGGTTTTATGATTAATATAAAACCTCTGTATTTATTAAATATCCATATGTATGTATGTATGTATGTATGTATGTATGTATCTATCTATCTATCTATCTATCTATCTATCTATCTATCTATCTATCTATCTATCTATCTATTGGTGGTGCTGATTTGGTGAGTTTGGGACGTGTTGGTCTGATTTGGTGAGTTTGGGGTTTTGGAGAACTCGGTTGAGACATGTGGATAGCCCCGGGGGTCACTCCTCAAATTAATGATGATGTACTCCTCCTCCTCTCGCCCGCCTCTCTTTTCCTCTGCGCTCTCTCCAGTTGGATGTTTGCCTGCCGGTGACAGGTCGATTGAGAGTGATTGATGACTATCTAGGGGACCGGGGCCAACATAATAATAATATGATACCCGCGCCTTTTTGCAATAATTGCCCGCTTTCGTTCATTTACAGATTAGACAGAGGGGGGGGGGGGGGGGGGAAAGGGGGGGGGT
>OMNZ01115396.1:30825-45665 GCA_900303255.1 Lesueurigobius sanzi
GAACGCCACCTTCATGTCCGGTTCCGGTCATAGCATAGCATAGCATAGAATTAGCGTAGCCTACTTAGCCTCGTGGTTGTGAATGTAAGTCCATACATAAATGGAAAAGCGTGTCAACTCCCCTGTGGACGTCGTTGATGGTTATTTTTGGGAGGTCCAGTAGGCTCAAACTGTATGTATCGAGTTACATCCACAACTACGAGGTTAAGTAGGCTATGCTATGCTAATACCGGAACCAGAAATGAAGGTGGCGTTCGTGGAGCTAGCGCTAGTCAATTCCATAGTGTTGCCAAAGGAAGAGTCCCAAAAGAACCATGTGTAGCACTGCATTTATTATATCACAGGGAAAAAAACTAAAGTGAAACTACAAGTGCATGGAAATCAGCTATAATAGGTTTTTTAGCTAAAACAAACATTTTAAGTTTCTTCTTTGTGCAAGCTCGGACAGTACTTTTTGTAAGATTTTCTCTGTATATTTCTTCCTTAATTCTAATAATTGTGAATAATTATAAAGTCACAATATTGAATATTTATTGTTACTCACCCTATCCCTAACCTGAAGCATTTGCTCCTTGGCTTAGCCTCTGTTGCGTTGGTTGATATTTTTGACCCTATCTTGAACCTGGAGAGGAAAAAAAATCATGTGAAAACAAGGCTATTGTCAACGGAAGTCAGTATTTTACAAACAGCTCAGGAGCAGGCAAAATATATTAAAGACACTTCTGAATCAAACTTTTTGTTGTTTTGCCAAAATCCATACAATATCGTTGAAGACCAATTAGCTTGGCCTGTTGTTAGTGTAGATACAGGGCACTTCTCTCCTCATGCTGCAGCCTTGGCGAGGAGGAGAGCTCTATGCATATTTCAGATGGGTTTAAAGCAGGTCCTGTGGGTCCGTTAAGAGCCCGTCATATTTATGAGTGTGGCATATTATCGCCATCAGGAGAGTGTCACAGATGCTCCGGAGAAGATGACTTTAATTGTTGCTGGCGTTTGGAGAACACCGCACAGTGGCCACTCCGGTCTCCATCTCCTTCCTCCAGATGGAGAGATGGTGGCAGAGTCTGTTTACGTCTTCTTTGTCTGTACTGTCACGATGTAGAGTTCCTTCTTATTAGTGTTATACTGTATTTGTTTCAATTGAACATTATAATATCATTTTATCTACAAAGATAGAGATGTCTCCACTTTTGTGTGTGTCACACTGATTTTTGCTTTTTACAAGAATAAGCCAAATGACACCCAATGACCCCCCCAATGACACCCCTGTTACATACAGTTCTAATTGTGACAACGTGACACACCCACCAGGGTTTTTTTCTAGGCGAGACACTGCAGGAATAGGGGGAAACGTAATATGATATTTCTGTAGATTACTCACATACATATGAAAGTAAAATGTATTGAAGAATGTAATGAAAGTATTCTTGATAAAATTGTCAAAATTACAAAATAATTACAAATAATTTTGGTGACGAAATCTAAATAATGGATCGAGCCAGATTTAAACTTGTTTGGTTTTATTTAGTTGACATATTAGTTTCAAACATTTGTTCAGAGAGGATTTTGAATAAACTAGTTATTAGTGAATAAATCAGTAATGAAAAAAAATGCTGTGTACAAGACTGGAACATGTATTGCCTGTAGGTGCTACTGAAGTGGAGATAGTCAGAAAGTAAGAAAATGCATTTTGAGGATTTAGTAACATTATCATTGTGAAGACTTTTTAAATATTATTATTATTATTACAGGTAAAAGTTAATGTTAAAGGCACTATACCTGATTTTTATCCTAGTTCTGGAATAAAATTTGGTCTGTCGTCCTTTGGTAAACTGTGAACTCAGACGTTTGTGGGAATAATACTGTGCATCTAAATTTTAAGGATTTTTGTCAATTTCATGAGTTTGCAAGCTACTTTTCCTGCATTTCTGTGACTATAATCCTAAAAAGTGACCCCGCTCGTTGTGAAATTTGCTCACAAGTTCATCTCTGTGAAGGAATGGGATTTTACTAATGACTGAGGAAGGTTATGTGTTTGGAACGCAGCTAACAATTGCATTTATCCACTCCCTCTTTCATTGTACGTAATGAAAAAGAATCAGGTATAGTGCCTTTAATATCAAAAGTTCAAGATCAAACTGGGCCAAAGCCAAACATTTGCACAAAAAAAAAAAAAAAAAATTGTAGTGTCCCTTAATCAGCTTCACTTTTTGTCACCTCTATCTCCTCTTCCACATGTAAACAAGTATAAACAAGTAAACATGTCTGGTAGAAATAGGGTGTAATGTTGTGTATTAGACGCTGGTAAAATTCCCTTTCATCTCAATTAAGAGGAAGTCCGCGTTGCTATTAGGAGGAGAGAGTTTGTTCTAAACTTTGTACTACAGGAACACAATCCATACACCTGTATTTCCCAGGCTGGGACGGTGACACCTGCGGGCCCCGGCGGTTCACACAGGACAGCACATAAATCTTGGTGCCCTGAGGACCCAGTGCGGGACAGGTCCAAAGGCCACACACACACACACTGCCTCTGATTTACTGTAATTGTCACTGTACAGTAGCAACAGTACAGCCAGGGATCCACCGAGGCTCTTACATCCTGCTGCTGCTGCTGCTGGAAATGAAGGGGCAAACAGGGCCAAGCTGCTTCATGACGGATTTGATTCATATAAAACTGAAGACGCCAATTAAATGTGCAAACAATGCTCAAAGAATTTTATTTTTTTTTAACCCTTTTTGCTGTGCACATTTCAAAAACCTCCAGGAGCGTTAACATTTGAGAACAGGGTTAAGTACAATTGTCTAAACCAGTACAAAAATACTGTATTGAACTAAAGAGGCAGGTTTTCAACTTAGTAAGACACAATGGAAACAGAATATTTTGTTGTTTGTGTAAGATGTTATATGATGTGTGATTTAAATTAGATTGGGCTTTATCGCAAAAGAGTGTTCTTTAATTTACTAAGGCGGCAACACTGTTTTATTGTGAGCGCATTTTACCAGAGAGCCGTGCCATGATTGACAAGTGGGAATGTGTGCGGCTGCATGTGCCTGTGCAGGCCCCAGTTGCATCAGTCACACCTGGAGACTGCCTTGGGCTTACAGCCTGTAATTTCATGGCTCAAAAGTACAATGTCTCATTCTGTCAACATGCAGCTCTGATGATGGCGCTTCTCATTTACTCTGGTATTCAACTCCATTCCCTGCAACTTTGTGTCGTGATCATGTGGCAAAATGTGCTTGGTGGTTTGCTTTTTCTTTTTCTTTTTTGACAAGCGGATATAAAAAGGAATTGTGGGGATGATGGGGACTACTTGGCTCCGGTGCAAATGTAGTTTTTCAAATCATACACTGCAAAAAGTAATCCAGAAATAAGTGGGATTTTCTTGAAATTTGTATATTTATCTGCCAATGGAACAAGTATTTTTGCACTTACTATAAGAACAAGCATAACATTTCAAGTACATTTAGCTTTATTACCTAATTTAAGTTATTTTTTTCCTATTTTAACTGAAAAAATACTTCCATTTGCAGATCATTTGACATGGCAAGTCAAAATGACTCAAAAGGATTCATTTTTCATTTTTTCATTTTTATCTTTTCATGATATCACTTTTTGCAGTGTACTGCTTCAAGCGTTAGTGGTAGTACTTCTTGTCGCTCTGCTACTCTGCAAAAAGTGATATCTTGATGAGTTTAAATGACTGGAATGAAGGATATTTGGCCCTAATTGGAGTAATCCTTCTCAAGTAAAAAATATCACAATGGAGTAAGGTTTTTTTGCATTTAAAATAAGACAAAACTTGGCATCATTTTGTAATTTTAAGTGCAAGAAGACTTCCATTGGCATATCATTTTTACTTACCTGGCCATATCAAAGATGAATATTCTTATTTCAAGAAAATTGTACCTACCTAATTGTATCTACTACTACTCTCTTACCAATGCGTCTGACTATACTGCCATTGTTAGGCTACATCTGCTCCCATTACGATCTCTACACTGGCCACCACTCTTACACATTAACTACCTCGCCTCTTTGGCGATTAATGAAGTCACATTTCAGAAATATAGCATAAGCACCACTGAGATTTACAACTCATCAGAGGACTGGACCGTCTCTATCAATCCCACCATCTACGCATTAAAAGCCCCATTAACAATAAGATCTGCTTGGGCTTGTTAAGTCTGTGAGCTAATGGTTTTCAGATAATCAATATGCATATAGCTGTACATTTAAATTAGGATCAATATACTTTCTTTAAGTGTTGCTTCAGACTAACAAGACATGTCATTTAATAAGCGTCGTGGTCAGCATCTCAATGACTTTGCTGAGGTAAAGAAGGAAGCGTGCAATAAGAGGGCCTGTTCATGGTTGGAATAGATTATGGAGCATTTTCGTGTTTGTAAACTATGTCTGTGTTCAATCCATTATAGTTTTAGGCACAAACTATGACCACAAGCATAGCATACGTCGACATTAAGTATGTGTCAGCTCATACTGTGTTGGACAAGTTGTCACATACTGTAGGTTTGTGATTCTTCAATGATCAATTATAATAAAATGAATGTCATGTTAATTTCATGTAATTGTAGCAGCAGCCATCCCTGACTACGGCCGCCGCTCCCTGTAAAATCAATGGCAATAAGCAATAATTCAGAAGAGGCCTAAACTCGACAGCTGATTGGTTATTATCCCCGGAGATCTCCACAGTAAATAAAGCTAACCCGCTAATCGTATTCAAAGCGTGAGGGACTTAAATGCATCTGAATGTCATGTTGAACTTTACCATCCGTGTCGGCGCAGAGAAGAGCCAGGGGCAACGGTGGCAAGAGTTCAAAGGTTAAGGAAAGTGTGACGCTTTATTACGAGGGAAGAAGTAATTTTCTATCAATCGATTTCAAATGATTATAAGCCCTGCGGCGCATCAATGCTTTATTATAGTTTCATTCAAGCCAATCTAGGAGCCAAAGGACCAAGGAAAATAAATGTCTGATTTCCATCCCACATGGGCTGGTTTTAAACCGACATCAACACATCTCCATCTGGCCACATCTGTGTTATTAATAATTGTAATGTTATCTGTGACTATCGCAATACCGACTGTAACGCATTGATTATTCAGAAACATTTTGCCTAGCATTAAAGTACCTATGACTCATTAGACATTTCACTAAAACATGGTTAACTTAAGATTAAGATTTAGTTTTAAAAATGTATCTGGTTTTTACTGGTTTGTACTTTTTGTGACCTTTATTATTCCACTTCCTTATGGAGCATCACAGTCTCGCCCAGCAGCTCGTCACTACAAGCCCCGCTCTGCTGCCGGAAGTAAGGATCCCATTCATTTTTGTCATAGGGATATCGGAGAAAGTCCGTAACTTCGAAAATACGTTTTCTTGGGTTCTAACTAGCTATGTGGTGATAAAGCGATCTTATAGTCACATGTAGGTGACAAAAGTATGCATGAACTCAATCTTGTTTAAAAAAACATGGGCTTACGGTGATATTTCAATGTCGAACTACATTACCCATCATGCTCGGCGATCCCATGGAGGCTTCTGATTGGTAGAGCTTGACGTTCACCGATCAGAAGCCTCCATGTCTTTTCGAAAAACAAGATTCGACAGAAGACATTGGCACAGGAAGTGACATATGTAGAGGTAAACAATCTATAGGTTGCCATGCCAATCATATTATACCAATGAGAAATGAGTGAGTCAGAATGGAGCTGATAGTACAAGCCCCGCCCTGGTGCCGGATGATAAAATCCCATTCAAAAATTACATTAAAAAAGTGTGTATTAAATGTTTAAAAAAACAATTGCAGCTAGTGATCTTTGTGGTGACTTATGGACGTAAAACACATGCTCATAAATTAAAGGTTCATCCAAAACTTTACAAAACAAAAAGTTATAGAAGCATATCGCTATATTTAGTATTTGGTATTTTCTGTCTTGTAAAATATCAGCACACATAGCCGATTAGCCTCCGCCATGTTTTTAAACTCTTACAATTTGAAGTTTTTGAAAAGTCTATGCGATTTTTCAATGGAACTTTCCCTCCATCTACTGTATGTCACCGATTTTTTTCGTAAAAAAATGATGCTTTTTTTTTTTTCAAGTTTTCTTCATTAAATCGCCACTTCACTGTAAAACTAAGATTAAGACTTTCCACTGATAGTATCCATCAAAATAATGACATAATGATGACGTAATTACAGAAGGATTAAAGCCTGTCATATGCACTGTCAAACTGCAGAGAATGAAGAGACACAGAGTTATCGAGCACCACCATAGTCCATTCAGTCAAGGACAAAACACTGTATTTTGTTGATGCCATCGTGTTGTTTATATACGTTAACCTAATGTAGCTATGGATATTGTAATACACTTGTTTATTGTGTTTTACCTTGTTGTTGAAGAGAACATAAACCTACTGCCTGTTATTAACTGTTGATAAGTTCTGCATAAGCACAGATTGTACAGGATATTTTTAGTTCTATGTAACGTAAAAAGTAATCTGACAACAGGAAGTTGCCCTATCCATACCGTGCACGTAGTAGGATCCAGAAAGCAGTTGGATTAGATGTTTTGTGCTCGTGTTATTCTTGCCAAACGCACTGGTAGAGTCTTTATTTCATGAATATGTGCATCCTTGTTGTCTTTTCTCCCCGTGACAATAACAGGCCTCCTTTAGATTCGCCTCTGATGGTGTGTCACGCTGAAACAGATCCCCCTTCAGCACTGACAACACGAGTCACACTGTTTGATGGTTCCCAACTTGGGTCGCCTCCGCGTGATTGACAGCTGGTAGATTGCCTGGCGACCACAACAAGCGGGAGAGAGGGAGTCAATACCCCCCCCCTCTAACCACACCGCACCCCTGATGTGTCTTAATGTCTGCATAAAAGTACAGCCAACACCTGCTCACATCGACAGCCACTAAACACACGAGGAGGTACTTTAAAGGCTTTCTTACACAAGTAAATTTGGCCACGTTTGGCAAGTTCATTTTGTAGTTACAAGCCCTTCTTGTTGTGTAGAATAGAAAAATAGAATGATAGAACTTTGAAATTTTCAATATACAATATAAACAAAGACGAAACAGATAAGCATGAAGTCTGTTTAAATGAGGAGGTCAGAGTCAGAGTCATCTATCACAGAGTTATCTATATTGTATTGATTCCTGATTTACTAGATTTCTTTTTTTCTAGCTTACATACTATTTTTTTTATTCATCATACATAAGAGAGAATGTATCTTCTTCTTTGATGGCACAATTCCTATATTTGCACCCTTCAACATATCTAGCCGAGTGCTTACAAATGAGCTTCTTTAGACCTTTAGTTTCGAAAGCAAAATATAAAAGAAATGTACATTCTCCTTATTTACTTTCTCCCGTCCTTTTGAAACAAAAGGCACACGCTCGTATCAAAAGGAGACACCAAAGTCGGTGAGCTGAGGCCATCATCAAACCACAATGAGCATTGTAACATTTGAACAGGAACTCAGTGGACTGTGAAGACCCTGCACCACACTGCTCCAACAGAGGGACCAGGAGGAAAGAAAAGCATTGGCCGTGTGACACACAATCGGGAACAACACAGTATACAAAAGTCTCTCCAAAACTATAGAAATATTGTGAGCAATGGGACTGGGAAGTCATTGAATACAGTCAATGTTAAGGGGAATATTTTATAGATAATAAGTAAAAGTAGTTTTATAATATTTTTTTCTGTCAGTAATAGCACTAAGAGTCATAGCAACCAACTGAAGTAATGTTGTATCATCTGTATAATGTATTTGCAGTTTAATACTAAGTACATCATACGTTCTGTGAACTTCAACCTACTCCTTTTGAGTCTGCAAATATTGCCTTCTTTTTTTAAACATTTTGCTGCTCAAACAAACAAACAAAAAAGTAGGAAGATAGCCCTTATAAGAAAAGACTTTTGTCCTGTATTATTAGACAGGACAGTTTGAAAGGGGTGAAGAGCATAGAGAAACTTTCCAATATTTTTTGGAACCTGGAGACAAACTCAATGAGTAACTTCCTGGCATACTGTATGTATTACAACTTTAACCACAAGGCTGAGATGCAGCAGGAGGCTGTTTAACCTTCATATTTATAATATCTGAACACTTTCAAGAATCGTACATTATTAAGGGGAGACAGGAAGTCCAGTTTGCTCTCTTCACATATAAACTTCCACTTGGATACGAATTAATGGTTTAATCTTTTCAATAAGGAGTGCAATTATTGCACTGGTTCAATGTTTCTCCAGAATTATTTGGGAAATTCTGAGGCCTCATGCATGAACCTGATATACTTCAAATACTTGAATACTTGAATACATTGCATTAATGAACAAGCCGTTACTTTTAATCAATTTTGCGAGATTAACATTCATGTGGTATATCAGGTTTATGCATGGGTCCACAGAATTGTAACTTCAATGACCATTTTCTCCACTTTAGCTCCTGCAGACACCAGACTTTACAGTTGTGTACTTACTAACATTTTAAAGGTTTGCTTTAATATTATAATGGTTTGCATTCATTTCTAGCCTTATTTATTGAGTTTTAAACTCCAAAAACATAATTTGATTTTGTACACATTTATTAACTAATAACTAATTTAAAAACTAAACAATATATTTAAAATCTCCTCTGAACAAATCTATCTATCCATTATTTTAATTTTGTTGCCAAAAATATAGGCAATTTTTACACATAGAATCTCATATTTTTATAGGAAAACATAAACTGAATTCCCCCCCTCATATTATGTCAGTAATAAACAAAATTGACTCCATTTAAAAATATTCTATTCAGCTGCAGCGTCTCGCCTTAAATGACAGAAAAGAGAACATGCAGTAGGAAAGAAACTAGGAAGTGGAGGAAGAAAAAAAAAAAAAGAAAAAACCGAGTCCTGGGCAGAGTGGAAGAGTGCACTCAGGGGAGGCCAGGAGGAAGGGTTGAAAAGGTGGGAGGAGAAGTGAGGAAAGGAGCTGGTGCTAAAGTCACCCGGGACTCGCCGCACCACTACAGCGGCTCGCCCATGAATTCTGCTTTCTCTCCAAACGGATTACACTCCATTCCTGCGCAGGGATTGAGGGTATAAAGGCAGCAGATACATGCCAGTGTATAGTATGCGTGTGTTTGGAGATGGATTGTGTAAATCACGTAAATAGAAGGGAAAAAGGTCATTGTGTTGCAGAGTTACCAGAGGGGGGTATTTTGTGCAGGGAAATTGGTCTGTGACAGCGGTTAACTGGTCTTGTGAGGGTGCGACCTCTGTGGAGGGAAATAAAGAAGGAGGGAGACTAAGTGGTCAGGAAACACCCCATGGGAAGGACTTTGATGACTGTGGATGAAACATATAAAAAAAAGATAATGATGCTAGGGCGTATGGTTTGTTGGAAAGTCACTTCAGGTGGAGGCTGAAAGATTGAAAATCGTCAGCATGTTGTATTCTCCAGGTCTATAATATAATGCAAGGATGATGCAAGTGTGAAATAAGAGGAGTATTTAGCTACACATGGATATGAATGCATGAATGAAGCCTTTATTCTGGACTCGGGGTCCAACATAGACAAAAAAAATACAGAACATACAAGTTAATATACTATTATATGGCTGGTTAGTAATACGATTTTAACAAAAATAATAGTGGTGAAAAATAATTAATTTAATGATTGGTTATTGCAACAAAGCCATTATCCAGGACATGAGGTGATGCTGCAGATAAGTGTCCGATGTGGAGACAGGAGTTGTAGAAAGAGAATAAGAGCTGCCACCTGCTGGTCACATGGTAGAATACAGCTGTGATCCTCGAGGAGAGGGAAAAAAAAAACTCTGACAAGGGCGTGCAGTCACTCCACAGCAGAGGACTGGAGCTGGTTAATGCAGAGTGAAAGGATAAATAATGGGGTAGGATAAAATGTCCAAATGTTAAAAATAATGATGTTTAAATCACTCAAAATAATCCAAATATCAAAAGGACGACGTTATAGCCATGGCCTTTTTGAGGTTCAAATCGACAAATGTAAATGTAACATTCTCATGTGCAGCAGCCCATTAAGCAGAACTAAACACTCCATAAAGCGACAAGCAGAGCCTTAACAGCTGACTGGGCCCAGTCACAGCTTATCAATGCAGCGACATTTAAACACCATCGGACATTAGTCTGACTCCATGCAAAAACAAATGCAATTTAAAGCCATTGAGGCCCTCCCACCTCACACACTGGGGCCCTGTGAGCATCACACACAGTTATGTGACATATAATAAAGGTCTCGTCCTCAAAAATCTGTAATGAAAGAAAAAAAGCTTCAAGCTTTTTTCTTTAAGTATTTGAATTTGATTTATTTATTTTAAGCACATTTGTTTGCAGAGTAAAATCTAATTAATATCACATTTTACATGATCAAATAGTCCATTCACAGTTGATAAAAAGATTCAGGTGGTATACTTTTAAATTACTGTAAGTAATGTGCCCTCATCACATCCAAAGTTTAGACGGGCAACTAAACCAAGTTATGCATATTCAATAATCAATTACAAAAAAATGGTTTGTGAGAATACATTTGTACAATTTATGTTAACAACTGTGGTTCCCAACATTTTTTGTCTGACGTACCCCTTGGGCCTTTCATTTATTTCATTTCAGTACCCCCTGCTTCCATGGTTTTGTTGATTAGTTAGAAAGTGAATGACAAAAACTCCAATTTATCAGGTGAAAGACGCTAAATACTCTCAAAATCTCACTCTACAGTTAAATGTTTTAAAATGTCTTTTCTTTGACCATAATAATCAAAAAATACAATTTGTTTCATCTTATTTTTTATCTGAAATTATTCCAAGTACCTCCCGCTAAGCTCTCGCGTACAATATAACAGTAGGGTCCTCAAATAGTTCTCAAGACTCCACAATCAGGATGTTACTAAAAGAAAACGACAACCAAGCTTAAAACTGTCCCATATTTTATTTTTTTATGCATAATTGTGACTTACAAATCTACTTTTGGGCACATCAGCGTTGATATTTCACTTTACTTGTTCGTCAACTTTAATGTTAATCATCAATGAGAAAACCATGAACCTTCCCGAGCTAAAATTCCCGCAAATCCACCGACAGAAGTTTACTTTCCAAACTTCCCTGGAAATGGCGGCGCGTGTTCAATAAAGTAAAATAAAGTCAGAGCCTCCATTGTCACTCACGGCGGCAGACATTCCATGAACAATGCGCTTATACACAGCTCTCCCGCCGACACAATGCCAGGCCTGACTAGTATTTGGTGTTGAATTGATTTTCTCTTCAAACAGGATTATTTGGCTGCACTTGTTCTCCATCCAAAGTGTTCCCGTTTCATTTGTTCGGGATCAGGTCTGTGGGACAGCGCCGGTGCGGGGATGTGTAGGGAATAATGCTATGAGGAGACAGTAGAGCCTACACTTCGCACCCCCGCATTAGGTTTCCATCAGAGCCATAATAGATGGTGGGACATACACAGATCGATAAGCAAAAGGAAGAGAAATGACAGCATTAGGCAGAGGTGCTCAGTGTTACAGTAATAATACTTGTAACACTAACCGTCTGCTGGACATCTGCCGTCTTTAGTGGGTTAAAACTCTAATCAATAAGGCAATGAAGCAACTACTAATCTACAGTTTAGTTATATTCCCGTCTTCAGCTGTCCGCCACACATTCATGTTTTCAAAATGTCTTTCAAAGTAAATTATTTATGATCGACACGTGTAACATAAAACATGAACCTAATACAAAATCATTCATCATCGCATATTCGTCAGAGATCCAGTGCAGTAACTAAAGTCGTGGTGATAAAATAGTAATTTTAGTTTAGTTGTCGTGTTACTTGTTGCCGTTCTTCTACTGCACTTTTACATTGGAGGCTTTTATGTTCCTATTTCTTACTCCAAAAATGTATTGTTTACTTTGTGAATATAGCTTATTGTGAATATGCAATTTAGCACAGCACTTCATATTATCTTTCTTTAAGTTTTTTGTTGTTATGTATTGACACTGCAGATATAGGAAAAATATATACATTGAAGGACATCAATTTGAAACTTTTGCTGAATATCACTGAAATTAATGTATTACAGGTTTTCTGTCGTACATAAAATTTGCCAAAACTGCCTATACCTTTTGGTAATGACATCTAAATAAAGGGTAGAGCCAGGTTTAAATGTATGGTTGTATTTTGTTGATATATTAGTTACAAAGATTTGTTCAAATGGCATTTTGGATTTATTAATGAATAAATCTGTATAACTTCAAATTTCACGTTGTCTTTTTAGGATTTAAAACTCAACAAATCAGGCTAGGAACTAAGTATGTCTGAACAAACCTTCAAAATATTACAACATGAGAGACTGGAAAGTTTGGAGTCTGTGGGAGCTACCCAGGTGCAAATGTTGTTGCCACAAACATGGTCATGGTTAAAGCCACTACGCCTGATATTTTCCCCTCTTACATTTATTACAAATAAGGGAGCGAGTGAAATAAATTGATAGTCGTGGTTCAAACTCATTCCTTACTTTCCAAACAGATTTCTAAAATGCTTTATATTTAGATTTCCAGAATAAAAAGGAAGGAAAAAAATAATTTCATTCCACTACTAGAAAAAAAATCAGGTATAGTCCCTTTACGTTACAATTTAATGGTTACAATATAGTTCTATGGAGAAACGTTGACTCAATACAATATTTCCTTTATTTGTTTCCAGGTGAAAGTTTATATGTTACAAGCGCAAACTGGACCAAACCCTGAAAATTCAGTGTCTCCCCTTCAAACAAAACCCGGCTCTTCTTCTTATACCTGTCCATAAACGTCCTCCGTATCAGCACTAGTATAGACCACCCACAGCCTCGGTATCTCTCGGTGATGACTGTCCCTCTCTGGACACCCTTCACTCCTCTCCTCTCACATATTCCACTAGCACTCAGCCTGGCCCCCTCTCTAATATCCTCTATCTCCTGTCCACCGCAGGACCCCCCACACCAGTGCCAGATTGCCGCGCTGCTATCATCATCCCCTGCTCCTGGCTCCAATCCCCCGGCCACTCTTTAGGTTTCAAACTGCATTTGGCTGATCTATAGGTCTGGCCCTGGTAAATGGGGCTGAAGTGGTTTGGACAGTTGTAGACAGCTTGTTGGAAGGCCAGCTGCCACGTATCCCACTTATTTATTCATCTCTACATTGATTAATGGACAGCGGGGTCGAGGGTCAACCTTTTATTGTAGAAGGAGCTTGACCCAAACGACAAATAAATACCGTGGTTTTTTCTTTCTTTCTTTCTTCTGGCCGCTCTGATACCCGACTCTTGTTTGGACTCAAGTGTCGATAGTTAAATGGGGGGCTGAAGTCGGATCGTTCGTTTTAGGTTGAGGAGGTTTAACAACAGCGTGCTTTGTTCAGCGTAGCTTAAGCATGAGTGATGGTTTATGGGGCGTTTGTGGACACAACTGAATAAAGATCATCTCAAATAATACAAATAATATTGTTTTATGTGCATTTGTGTACAATAAAATTACTGTTGTGGGATCACATGGAAAAAAAAAATGTCCCCCAGTTTGATGTAGTGGGCCTTGTACAATACAAAAACTAAAAATCAAACATGGGTTTAAACAACTTGATTTGAGAATATTAATCTTGTTTTGCGTAGTTTTGACTAGTTTAGACATATTTGCTACTGTCATCTAGATTATGTGGCTTATTCCATGACACTTCTGACTGGTTTTAAGGTAATCTCATTTGAAAGAAGAAAATAAATCTGCCAATAGGACAAGAACAATGGGTAACACTTTACGATAACACTTTAGTTTAGCAAATGATGAAAGACTCAAATTATCATTAATGCTTAACTTCTAATCAAAAGTACACAGATGCTTTGGTTGTTATTTATTTTTTAATTTAAACCACATTTTTAGATGCTATATTAGACTAGGGGTTCCCAAAGTGGGGGCCGGGACCCACCAAGGGGTCGCAAGGCTCTAAGATGGGCGTCCCAAGACATTTTCAAGGCTAAAAATTTTAATTACACTATATTTAATATGAATTTTTATTGAAAACAGCATTATATCAAAAATAAACTACTTAAATAAAGATAATTAAACCCAATTTTCAATGTTTTGAGGCTTGGAATTATAAAATGACTCCTTCCAGTGGGGATTGCGGGTTCTTTCTGTGGCCATTTTGGGGGCCTCAAAACTTTGGTAACTCCATGATTTAAAACCATTTTTTAATGATTAGTTCAAGTAAAACAGGTGTACACACTGCAAAAAGTGATCTCTTGATGAGTTAAATTTGCTTGAATTCAGAATATTTGACCTTATTTTGATTAGCTTTGACTTGCCATGTAACATTATCCGCCAATGGAACAAGTATGTTTACACTTAAAATAAGAAAAAGCATATAATTCCAAGTAAATTTAGATTTATTATCTAATTTTTAGTGCAAGAAGTTGTTTTTTGTCTTTATGTAAGTGTCCCATTGGCAGATAATTTTACTTGGCAGGTCAGATTTACTCAATAAGGTCAAAAATTGAGGATCCCAGCAAATTTAACTTTTAGTACTGTTAGTAAATGGCTACTTCATAGTTAATTAAGTTTGAATTAACTTTGATCATTCTTTATTGACACTTGCAATGAATGAGCACTAATGTACTGTAGTGGAGAGTCACACTTGATGATAATGAATTGTTCATGATTATTTGTGGGTAAATAAGGTATTATTAAGTGTTACCCCTCAGAAACATCCCAGAACCTGCCGAATAATCTAGGTCAAATGACCGATCTTAAAAAGTCCAAA